>JAHZNF010001632.1:0-19121 GCA_027744215.1 Troglopedetes dispersus
CATTCGGGGCAGCGGCGTTTCTTGGCTCCTTGTGTATTACAAGTTGACTGTGACTGTTGTTGTGAATGAGTTGAGTGAGAGGAGTCGCTCGGAAGAAGGCAGTTTTACAAGAAAAGAGGGCCGTCAAGGTTCACTTGGGCATCTTTCATCTTCTCTTTTCTCCATTTCCATCATCATCATCAGCCTTTTTTTCATTCCAGGGAAGCCGCCTTCCAAACACACACACACACACTCATGCTTTACCTACTTACATCACACAAAGAATGATTACATGCTCGTACAACGGACACAATACAATATATCATACATCACGTCAAAAAGAAAGGAGAAGGGCTGCTTCTACATACATACATTGTATTTCTTCGCCACTCTTTTCTCCAAAAAAAACTCTTCCCTCCCGTCATCATCTCTGTGCAGAGCTTATGTGTGTGTGTGCCCTCCAGTTGAAGAAGACAGAAAAAATTATTTATTCTGGGCTGTCTGACTCGCTGTCTTGTCTGTCGGAGTTTATCCCTTCGTCTGTCATCTTTTAAGTACACACATACTCCTAACTTACTCATCATCCGACAGAGTTGAAATTATTTCCCCCTTCGTCTTAAGTATTTATGGAGCATGACGTTTCTCACCATTTTTTTTTCACCGTGAAGTACAATCCACTGTCTTCATTATTCTTCAGTCATAATATCAATTTATACAAGAAAAGATAACCAATATGGACATTTAAAATTTGTTGTACTTTTTGATGATGGAACTAAATGGTATACATTTTTCGCGAATCGGTCTCGACTCTCGAGTGATCATAATTATGCCCAACTGTTTTTTTTTGCCATGCTATACAACAAAAGCGGCTTGAGTTTGCTTGTCATTGTGAATAATACGAGCAGGTGCCAGTGCCAATCAAGATTCGACGGAGTAAAGTGCAACTGTCACAATTGTTGGAGAGGTTGACGAGAAGTTAGTGACAGTGCATAATTCAAGATATCCGTCATTGTCAATAACTTAAATTAAATTCTATTACAGAGTCAACTTGCTTCATGTGCACAAGGTTTTCAAGATTTGAAAATGGAAGGAGTGTTACATAAAAAAATGAATGGGTCTTTTCTACGTCTCCAATCAATCCATCAATCAGTAAAGAAACAATTGTGTATGCAAAAAACTCTGTGCCGTCATTATCGAAAGAAGGTATAAGGTACATTTATTAAACATGTGCATTTCTACCACGCTTCTCATTCTACAAATAATTTTTTTTAAAAATTGAAATCTAAAAAAATATAGCGTGTAAAATGAATGATCGGTTTTTTACTGGCAGCAGCAGCGTGCATTATCGAGACGAGTGAATGAAGTGTGGAAATTATAAATTCCAAACAGTAGTTGGCAACCTGTCACAGATCATCTGTCTTCTTTCACTTGACTTCTTTTAATGCATACATATATATATTTTTTGGCTCCACAGTGCTGTCGACTGTGATGCATCNAAAAAATTGAAATATAAAAAAATATAGCGTGTAAAATGAATGATCGGTTTTTTACTGGCAGCAGCAGCGTGCATTATCGAGACGAGTGAATGAAGTGTGGAAATTATAAATTCCAAACAGTAGTTGGCAACCTGTCACAGATCATCTGTCTTCTTTCACTTGACTTCTTTTAATGCATACATATATATATTTTTTGGCTCCACAGTGCTGTCGACTGTGATGCATCATCCTCATATAAGAATTTTTCATTGAAGACAAAGTGAAAATGAATGATGGGGTAAATATGTAGATGGATGGACAGAAACGGATTGGACGGTTGAGTGCTCCATCATTCTCGTCTTGGCATTCCTTAGGATGAGCCAAAGTAAACAAGAAGACAATGACTGAACAGACGGATGAAAAAAAGGAGAAAAGATTTGCTGTGAACTTTATGACGAACTTTCATTGTTTACTCCAACATTATAATACAATTGATAAAGGAGAAAAAAAATACGGAGTTAAGGCGCTTTGGATAGGTTGTCAGTCAAGGGAAACTGATGCACGATGAGTCGTAAGCTTCAACCGTCCGCTCCAATTCAACTCAATTTTTCTACTTGGACGGTTGGATATGATAGGATGATGATGAGCAGTCCGTGCAGAGCATCCATAAACTCCATCCAGAGATAAAATTCATAGCACATTTATAGTTAAGTATGGTACAGACAGGCTTCGCAGATGCAGCCGTCATCTGTATGCCAGGCCATTCAGTCAACCTAAAGAAAATTACAGTCGGAGCCACACATTTTTTCAAATCAATCAATGCCTTCTCTCCTAAATAAAAAAACGAGAAGAGTGACATGACATTGTGTCAAGTCTAAAGAAGTCTAAAAGAATTAAAGCATAGCCATTGCAGAATAATCGATAAATTTTTTTGGAAAGATTTTAAATTAGCTTTCGTTCTACAAAACGTTCCGCGTTCTCAATCTGCGCTAAACTGATAAACGAGGTGGTCATTTGTCTCCTATTTGAGAAAATGAGAAAATTGTAACAGTTTGCCTAAATAAAATTAAATGTGGATCAGAGTAGGAATATGCACTTCCGTCTCAAAATCATCTTAATAATCGGAACTCATTTGAAAGATCTGATTTTCAGGAATACTTAACTCATTTTTCCCCTTAGGTTCGTCAATGTCAGGTCAGGTCATCCGCTTATGTAGTGCTCTCCCATTTGTGTCCGTCTGCCTGGTGCGTTTTTGAGTGAGCCGCCTTTTTTTGCTACTACTTCTCGACATACTAACACGGTGATTGGAAGTTGAGAGGAATAAATCATAACAAATGCACAACACCAATTCATTTTTTTTCTTATATTACTATTTAAGAAAATTGGAGATTTCGATAGATGCGTCATATTAACCATGCATCATCAAAAAAAGACGAACAAAAAAGGAAGTTAGTGCAGCGTTATAGGTAAGTTTATATGAAGGTATGCAAGAAAAGGGAGAGCTCTTGGCGCGGCTGTGGTGGTGTGTGCATGAGAGGGCAAAAATTGCCTTTGATGTTGAAGAGTACTTTACTTGCTCACACACACAAGTACATTAGTTATGTCAGTCTCGCCTTCAAAAAAAAAATTCTTCCCTGTTGTGCAAACGCTGTTACTCGGTAAAAAGGGCAATCAATCAAAAATCTCACCTGTCAAAACTAATCCCAAATGGAATTTCCTCTTTCAGTTACTTTACTTTACTTCGCCCAAGTCATGTCAGTCACTCACTCACGAAACATATCATGGAAAAAACTCGAAAATAAAAAATGGCCTTCTTCTTCATCATCATCACTCATTTTTATTCCAAACCTATAATAATAGGTTTAATCTACATTACGAGAATTTTTACGGGTATAAATGTGTATGCATATTTTGGATGCATTTACTATATTTTTGTTTCTTCTCTTGTTATTACTATTTTTCCCTTAAAAAATTATGTTACGGGGTTGGTGTATAGTGAAGGCAAGGCAAGGCAGATGCATGCAATCCTAAACAGCCTGGGTCGGGCTTGTCCAACAAGAAAAAAATACAGCAAATGAATTGGATCAATGTTTTTTGAAAGGAGTTTATACATTTTATTTTCCTGAAGTAATCGTTTATTTTTTTTGAGAGAGAGAGGATGAAGATGAATGAGTGATTTTGATTGATTGATATCACCTCATTCACTCCTTGTGCACTCACCATCATCATTCATCAGTCAGTTCACCTATTATTCTTCCCTTGTACACATTTTCCATAATACTTTTCCGAGCAAAATAACATTTGGGAGACATGTCATCAGTCATTTTTATACTCATATCTAACGAAAAGTTGTTACATGCAATCTTTTAAGCACCAAAAATCTTAATATATCCTTAGCGCGGTAAAAAAAATGTAAAATCAACACCATAATGCAAATACTTAAGGCAAAGATCAATTTCATTTATTGATTTCGTTCCTTTTTTCGTGAAAAAAAATTCAAGCAAAAAAAATTGCTTTAAAAAATTTTACTTGCTTCAACACAAGACATTAGTTTTTTTTGGAGGTAACTATCATTTAGGGAGAATATGACTCATTTCAAAATGACTTCTTTTTTTGGTAGGATATTAGTGTTCAATTTCAGTTTTGACGCTAATGACTTCACGAAAGAAAATGTAGACAGACAACAGATTATACGGGGATGGTGGATAAGCATAGACACTTCTGCTTTTACAATCTTACATTTTAGAATTAGTGACGTCCTCTTCTTCTTCAGCGAAATATAAATGGTCATTCATCATCATGCTTTTCATCGTTACCATTTATATGTAGCAAGCTCGGAAGTACGATTGAGAAGAAGACGAGGAAAAATCACCGTTCAAATTAATAATTACTTCAAACAGTGATTAATGACTCTAATATTATTTACACGAGGAAGAAGAGGAGGGAAGGTGGAAAGGAGGGAGGAGGATACAATTTTTTGCTGACGCCGTAGCTCACTGGGAAAAATGGATGGATGGTTTGATGGATGGAGGCAGCGAAGTGGTCACCGCCAAGATTTTTTTTGTGAGAAAAAAATGACGTTGAAAGCTGGAGGGGACAGTTCTTTCTTACATTCCATGATCGAATAATGGACACAATGGAAAGAGTGCTACGGGGTGGCTTGATGGATACAAAGTGAATTCGACTGTTGTGTCCATAATCAATACCAAGGAAAACTAATAATGACGGCCATGAAAATACTGACGTGACGCAATATATTTATATGTGAACATAAAGATGAGCACACTAATGTTATGGGGCAGTGTGGTAAGAAGCAACTGTGCTTCAATAATGTATACCTGGGAATTAATTAATCACCTTGATTGATTGCTACAAGGTGTCCAGGAATATTGGAGAGTTAACATGTTCGTTATTTGCACAAAAAAATTATTAATGATGGGTGGGAAAGCTGCCATGATAAAACGAGATGTTCCCAAAGAATGATTCTTATTTCAATCAAAATGATTGCGTGATTTCGAAAAATTCAGAGATTTGGGCTATTTTCTCATTGGAAAATTCTTCTACTACCCATATCCTATAAAAATAGTGCTGTATCGATCAGTTTAATAAAGTTTGAAACTTTTGCTGGAAATATCATCTATTGATTCGTCATGGTCGGCTTAAGTTGTATATACCATCCACGGGAAAGCTCTATTAATTCTTCTGATGATGTGAATAAATGATAAGCGATGAGTCGCTTGACAGAATAAAATGCTCATTTTCTTGTGGTGGGGTGGAGACGGTATCAAAATGATAAATAAAAATTCACTCTGCGTCGTCTTCATGATTTATCACGATAACTAATGTTACTCATAATGTGATGATCTGCTGATGCAAGAAATATAAATGGCAATTAAGGGGAAATGACCCATGGAATAAAAATACATATCGTATCGAATCCAGTTTTGCTTCACTCACATTGTCATTTACGGAAGATTATGTGCATACGTCGTGAGCGCAATAAACAAGTTCCATGCTCTCCTTCAAATGCAATATTTCACGGAGAAAATGAATTCGTTCCGGAGACCCGGAGTTTTTATGCAGCACGCTTGTTTTCATAAACCGACCCGCTCCTTTTGATGCATCGTCATGATTACGTATACCCTAAAGTCAGAACATTAACAACAAATGAAAAAAATCTCCGAGTTTCACTGGAGATTAAAAAAAGTGTAATCTACATAAACCACAATAAAGCACACACTTAACCCCCCGAAAAGTAATAAACATGAATATATGATTCTCCCAAAATAAAATGTAAATCACAAGGAAATAGATAATAACCATGCAGTGGTGCAGCGTTCTCCCAAGTTCCTTCCTCTTCGGAGACCATAATATCATCATGATTTTTTCATTATTTATCAGCAAATAAGATGTGCACACATATGCGGCTTTTTTGTAGACAAGTTGTGGTTTCCCATCTAATATTTTGTGGAGGAGTACAATATAAGTTTCCACGATGGATTCACAGAGAATGTTGAGATTACGAGGAATTCGCCTGCTGAATAAGCTTTATTACCAAACATACAAAAAAAATGCTAAATGATGATAAGTATTATAAATAGAAATTGTACATCTATATTTTTCCCATCACAGAACAGCCAAGCCAGGAACATCACGCTCGGGCCACAGAGCACGACAACAAAAGCTTTACCACATCATCCTGATGATCATGAAAAAAATAGATAAAAGTTGTAAATGTGACACTTGACAATTAACTTGGGTGTGATTAATGACCCTTTATTGTCACTGTATCATCATTATTGTTATTGCCAGCAGCACCAACCTCTCTAATATGTATATTTGATACGACCTAAAAACTTCACTACCACTGTTGCATATAACGACACAAGTTCCTATCGCTCCTTCCAAAACATATTTCCCCCCTTTTGTGAAAGGTTTCATCAAGAGTGACGATGACGAAGTATAAAAAAACGATCATCGTGGTGGCGATGTTCATTCATAATAATGAACGGGCAATCGAGTTATGGTGCAACTGGCAAGTTTGACCTTTTTTCCGGCGATATTTTTTATAGTGTGATCGTGGTCGCTTGTATTATAGCCAAGAAATAAAATGCATATTCATGTAATTTATGAAAATTAATGACTTCACTAACGTTCTACCGTCGTAAATCTAAATATTAATGATCACCATAATATTTATTGCTGGTTATTGCTCCTCGGCAGAGCACAATGAACAGGGTTCACCACTATCAAATGACAATGGTAGTAGGTAGGTAGGTGGTTGTGTGCGTGTGTGTGGGACTAGGTGACAATTTTCTTCAATCACGTAAACATCTAATAAGAGCATCAAGTATCATCCTCAGAAATTGTATGCCTATTAATTGCCTCCATAAATCACAGCGTGAGTTCTTCCCTTTTAATTTTTAATGACTACTCAACTAATTTTTTTCTTAATAAAAATATAATAATAAGAAGGGAGATGATAAGTGAAGAAGAAACCCCAAGGTATTCATATTCAGACTCTCGCCAAGTTTATAACTAATCTATTCATAGACATTTAAATTTTTTACAGAGTCATATTAATAAATTAACGAGGTAAAAGAATAAATAAAAAAAATGTTTTAAACATGAAAAGCCGCACACATACACCTATCATCTCTACACCAGCCTTCAACATGACTTGAATGGATAAATTAGTCAAGTCGGCAGGAGATGTGAGTCCCATTAACTAAATACACACACAATGAGAGATTTTTTCTACAATGACATTATTATAGATGACTTTTGATTACATTTCACTTGGATTAAGTTGACTAGCTCACAGGTCAATTAAAAAGGGAAAAAAAGAAGCCATTAGTCTTCATGTTGTCTCTTCATTTGGTGCGCAGTAGGAATACGTGTCAACATAACAAATAATTGATGGTGGTGATGGCAAAATAACTGCAGTTTAGATGCTCTAGCGTTGCTCCTCGTATGCACACACTCACACACGTCGACATGCATGATTATATTGTTATAATAATTAGCGATTCCTTGAAACAAGAGACTTGTAAAAGGATTTTTGCTAGAGTTCCCACAAAAACAAAACAAGGATGCTCGTCCACTTTAACTTGTTGAATAAATATGTTCCTGTCACTTGGAATAAAATTGATGTGAGGTATGTGATGGACTGGTGGACGTGGTCAGATGTACACACTTCACACATCGTCTAATTTCCACACACAAAATAAACTTATCCAGCTACCAGCAGCGTACTATCGCTAACTTATTGGCTCTTTGGAAAATTAACCTTGTAATGATGTGTGTACACACACAACTACCAGCACGAATACAAATAGTATTAGGAGATTATTTATTTTAGTTTTAATTAAAGTGAACAATTTTACTCACAAAGCCCGCATATTTTTAGCTGACCTAAATGACCCTGAAGTAAGTTCATGTCTTTTCTAAACTTGTAAGTGAGATGGCGATCACAGGTAAACCTCACCACCAGTTAGTTATACAGTGAAAGATATTTATGATTCTGACAGGAAGAATAAGTAATGTCAGAAGAAAGCCTTTAAGGAATCGGGTTCACCCGTCCAAGAATAATTTCTGCTCTAACTTGCATTTTTCCAACTTTACGATCATATAAATGTTTTTGCATCAATTGCAAAAAAATCCACTAGATTTTCCGAAGAACGTTAGAAATAAAAAAAAATGCTAATAAAAAGTAAAGGAAAATCGCATGCTTCAAAAGATGTATTTTTACGACGCTACATTTACTGAGCGGCGAAATTTTCTTTTAATAATTTCTGTTCGTTTTCCTCCCATAATTTATTCCTTCTTGAATTACAAAGTAAACAGTAAAAGTTTGCGGACGGCCTTTTGCCATTACTTCTTTAAAGAGGGTTCTTTTCATTGAAAATTGCAAAAGCTCTACTCTATTTTCTTCATACTACCCACAACAAATAATGAAATATAAAAATAAAATAGTGGAGAGCTCCTTGTCATTTTTACTACTTCGTTCTTCTCCTTTTTTTGTTGTTGTTGGACAGGTCATTAGAATATTATATATTAGGGTCTCTGGTAATAAAAGCCATGTGTTGCTGTGCTCGCCTTTATATTGTGTTCACTCACCAAACAAATGAATGCACACACTCACTCGGCAGAGAAAAATAAATGGAGTTAATGTCTAATGGACATCTGAGCAGGCAGAAAAGGTTGCTCTCTTGTTGTTGTGTGGTTTGCCCTTTTTTAGCTCCTTTTTTATGCCCAGAAAAATATATAATATACTTAATACTGACGATGATGATGGTATTACATGGCAGCACCGGATACGTAAAACAAAGAGGTTCTGACAGCCTCTGTCGGAATTAGAAAGATTTATGGTCGTGATGAACAAGAAATAAAAAAAAGCAGATAAGTTGGCAGAGCCTCATCACCGTCATCACAGAGCAGAGGGAAAAAAGTAACCAAACCAATAATAAAAACTGATACAGAATCACTGGTAGACAGGCAGCAGTGCATGATAATAATAATAAATGATAATAATAATAATGATAGCAACAATAATATAAAAAAGTGTACTTATAAAAACGCGGCATACTCTGATGATGATCGTCCTGATTATGATTATGATGAGTGAAATGAAATAGAATATGATGAAGAAGCATGCATCGTGCACGGTGGCTCTTCTTGCTCCTTTTGTTTGATGATGATGATAAGTATCAGTAAAAAGAAACTGCTATTGTGTAGAAGTTGTAAACTTGAGAAAGACGTGGAGCCTGCAAATGGATCCATGAGCGAGCTTGTTTCCCATGTTCAGGAGTGAATGAATGAGTGACGGACAGCTCATGGTAATATTTGACTTGATGACCAAACAGATCATGATATGATGAAGAAGCTGCATATTATTATTATTATTATGCACACAAGCTTATTAACAAGCAAAGCTGTCTAGTACTCTGAAAAAAGGAAGCAGTAAACTTTTTTTTCAGATGAGCGCAAAAAAAATGTTAAAAAGAAGTTGGAAACAAGCACACAAACACGATCAAGTTTAATGTTACAATCGTCATAATTATAATTGGTTTTTTTCTCTATCCTTTTTGAAGTGAAAGAAGGAAAAAGGTGAAACAAGATTAATTTTTCCTTTTCATGTTACAATTGTGTGTCATGTCATATCTTGTCTAAAAAAGAGATTATTTTTTTGCGAGTGCGAGTCTTAAATGCTTGCGATGATGCTCGCAAACACATGCACTTATTCTACATAGTAGATGGATTCCGGAGATAGGGACAAGCCAAGAAAATTATTTCTCTTGACATTTTATTCGAAACGGAATTTTATTTGCAAGTATCCTGTCTTGGCTATGAAATGAAGCCACTTCACGGAGCTCAAAGTTGAGGATTATTAGTCCGATTTTATTTAGATAAGGAGAAGTCGATTAGAAGGTTTATTATTATTTCAGGAAAGAACGAGTTGGGTAAGAATGAGTAATGATGATGAGGGAAAGAAAAAAAATATGTGTGTTTAACTGATAAGGTTAAATGTGGCTTTTGCTGCTGGGTGAAAAGTAATAATAATAAAAGCGATAAATGTTTTTTTCTCTCTGGTAAGTTAAAACGCACACACCAGTACGTCGAGTGTCGGACGTGTAGGCAGGCAGGTGCACTCTCAAGAGTATAAGATGCCATTTAATGCTACAACATTTTGCTGGGTAATTAGATTGTGATCGCATTTGTTGAAGCGAGTGAGCCAAACCAGTCAAAAAGGTAGAGGAAGTATTTAGTATTTTTTTTCTTTTAAAAAAGGAGATATTTTACAGAATGCAAATAATGCAGTGAACCATGAAGAAATAATCAGTTTATATGATTATACATAGTATTCCTCTTGCATTTAAAAAAATAAGATTTATATTTCCATCTTAGTTGAATTGAAACAATAAAAAAGGAGACTTGACAACTTTATGCTTTCAAAAATATGTGTCCTGCTGTTGACACCACAAACGCTACCTCTGCATATCTTTCGCATTTTTTTAATAAAAAAATAAGGCGAAGCAAGGTGATGTGGTGACGCAATGGAATGTTATCAAGAATTCAAGTCAAGAAGCTTCTTTCAAGAGAGTGGCAACATGTGAGATAATATCCCATTGTTGCTTTTCTGCTACTGTGTAGAACATTACTATACTACTGGCCAGACACAACTCCAATGAATTGTTTAAATGGAATGAAGCCGTATTTTTATATAAGATTTATATTGTATTTATTGTATATATTTTAGTATTCAGGTGATATCATATTTATTGTTATTAGCTTTGCATGTTATTTTTTTCTTGTGGATATGTTTGGGTCGCAGGGATTGTCGGAGGAATAAATAAAAGATTTTTTGAAAAGTACAACAAATATATGCATTCTGACAGCTACCACCGCTTCTTCATTCAAATCCTCCTCCATTTTTGTATCCTACCTAGTAACTTAAAATGCGCACCCTATTAAGGTCTAAATGAGCAATAAAATTAAAACGAATCTTGTGTAGTTTGTTCGCGAGCTTTTATATTCAATACGGATTTTTTTAAATATATTTCTTCTGGTGAGTTGTGTGAGTAGCATCTTATTAGCAGTGAGCATAAAAAATTGCTGAAGTTTTTGATGGGTCTATGAAGATACGTACACAAAGTGTATACATGTGCATGTTATAATTGTTTCTCATGTTACATGAACACTTCCCCTGGTGAAAAAATATATCGTCAGCATGTAAAATGATCCATAACATGTTTGTTGCTTCTTTAAAAACAAAGTGAAGTCAGGTCACATACACAAAGCACACAGTAACTAAATAAATATAAAACCGGGGAAGAAAAGCAAAAAAAAATGCAAAATGAACAATTTATCAGTTCACACTTTTCTTGAAAAGATAAATAAAGTGAAGAGAGAAGGAAAAAAATGTTTAGACATGAACTGAATTGTGAGTATATATAATTCCATCCGAAAAGGAATGGAGCAGTCCGCGAATAAAAAGATTGTAGTGATATGATGAGGAAGGACTTGAACCCGTTTTTATTACCTTAATTAAAACATAATTATTCTTTTTAAGAGCAGTCTCCGACAAGAGGATGCCAGATTTTCATGTTCCCTGGTTAAGTCGATCTGAGTGAGCATTTTAAGATTTCGTATTGCATTCAAAGCAGGAAAAAAAACAAAAAAAAAATGCAGACGCGTTCGTGGCTCAGTTGTCCGAACATCTTGCAAGGAAGTGTTACGTAAAGTGATTTCAATTGTGCAAACAAGATGAGTTAACTATTGTGAGTATATATAATTCCATCCGAAAAGGAATGGAGCAGTCTGCGAATAAAAAGATGGTAGTGATGATGAGGAAGGACTTGAACCCGTTTTTATTACCTTAATTAAAACATAATTATTCTTTTTAAGAGCACTCTCCGACAAGAGCATGCCAGATTTTCATGTTCCCTGGTTAAGTCGATCTGAGTAAGCATTTTAAGATTTCGTATTGCATTCAATGCAGGAAAAAAAACAAAAAAAAATGCAGACGCGTTCGTGGCTCAGTTGTCCGAACATCTTGCAAGGAAGTGTTACGTAAAGTGATTTCAATTGTGCAAACAAGATGAGTTAACTAATCACTTTTTTGAAAGGATAAGCAACACGTTTAATAAAAATTGGATTATCTTTACTCATTTCAAACGTTGTTTTTAAGAAGAGGTATCCGATACTTTTTATAAAATCATGTGCAACAAGATCTGAACTGCTCGGGAACAAGTCATGTGATTCGGCTGGTTTTATAACAAAAAATGGAATTATTTTCCCTGTAGGAATTTAACAAATTAAGCTTCTTTTAAAAATGATTTTTTCGTGTTAGGGAAATAATTTATTGCCTTTTGTACGTCAAGTAGTTCGCATAAAAGAAATTCCATAAAAAATTATCGGTCCGAGAATTGTAGAGAGAAACATTTTTGAAATCGTAAAACAAAAACATGCACCACTTTGCAAATTTTTATTTTATTCTCTAAAGATATGAATAGAAGCAACTCTCAAAGTAACATGACATCATCATTATTATGTTGTCTTTATGCGTGTGCAAAAATTCACGTTCGAGTAAAAGCATTTTGAAAGTACAAAAGAATGAAACATTGGTCCTTCTGGAGGGACATGTGAACCAACAATGTTAGGTAGTCGCCTTATTATTATTACTACATAAAATCCAATTCAATTTATTCAATTCACTGCAAATTCAAGGCGAAAACAGACGACAAAACTGGAAAACACATTAGGCTGCTTGCTCTCTGATTCTGGGGAACGCATGACGTTGTTGCGAGTGAATGCTTTCTTGCTGAATAAAGTAAAAAAATATGAACTCATAAAATTCTAGGATACTAGTTAACTTAATATTATGTGCACGGTTTAGTCCTTTAGAGCACGAAAAAGGGAAAACTATAAAAATGTTTTGGATTGAACGATAAAAACCATGAAATATAGATGCATCAATGTAACGTAGATGTAATCAATTCACTCTTCACGGTTGTTCGAAATATGGGTGAAGATGATTGCTGCGCGACTCATGTTGTGTGAGTGTGACCGTAAAAGCAAGAGTCGGGGACAAGGATATATTTTTAACTTGGGTATTGTGTAAATTTTTGATTGCTTCACAAAATATATAACTTCTCTCTAGAGAAATAAATTGCAGTAACTCGAACAGGGGGCCGATTTATGATGTCCTTCTGTAAAATTTTAAAGTTCAATCTCCAATCTGTTAAAAGGTGAACCTAGCATTGTGCAAGGCAATTTGTTAGATTCGTTCTGACAAAATGTTTTTGTTTGCGGCCATGCTTCCAGATAACTTTTTGACATTTTAGGCTGGAATAGACGGACTCACAAACACCCAGATGCATGCAATATATTCTGCCTGAAAAAAACATCATCCAATGAAGTCTGCTATGTAAAAGTGGATTTGACTTTGGCAAAAAATGGGACTCTTGAGATATTGTCTATTTGATGTGCTAGTTCGATTGTATTTACAGTTCTAAAAAATCAAATGGATTGGCTTCTGCTGGTAAAACAACTTTTGATTTAAAAAACACGAAAAGTACCAGGATCAAGTTCTCATAAGCACCCTGGTTTTAAATTTAAAGTATGGATAGTGACCAGTTGGGAAATCTATATCAGCAGCACCAATTTAAATGTGAATATTATAGATTTGGGAGACATGCTTGGGGCTTAATCGATTAAGTAAGGCATGAGTCATAAGGTGATTCGCATGAAACTCAACTTTCCCATTCTTTCAGCATTTTTCATAACTATTCTTGGATTTCACGATGAATTTCTCGGAGCTTTGTCACGTTACATAAATACCTATGTATATATGTAGCCATTTGGTTTCTCTTCAACTTCTTCAAATTCAAGATAAAATTCAGAGAAAGATAAAATTTATTTGGCACTTTATTCATGCTTCATTTCAAACTAAACTGGCGTCCAGAAAGATCCTGTAAAATGCATGTCAATAACTAAAACAGGGGCATCAATCAACCAACAAAGACTGTATTCATGGACCAGCAAAATGCATACATCAACTATCAACAAACATTATTAACCTTGAGAGCTGTTGAATAGAACTTATTGACAAACCCATGTGTTGCTGCATAATGTCTGCTGAATATGTCACTAGAATTGTCAACGTCAATCAATGTAGTAACTAGTAACTCTGGTCCCAGCCCGATTCCGGTGGGTGTGTGTATCTGCTGCTGTCTTCATGCTGATATGGATCATGGAGAGAAATTACTTAATTGACATACGAACGAACTAATAATGGAGATTTGAGATATGCCAGAAACACGAGAAAATATGAAAAATAATTGTATTCGCTCGCGGGTAGCGCAGCGAAAGCTTATGATTTTAATTAATAAATATAAATCCCTATTACCCAAAAATGAATATTGCAATAATTGTATTCTCTCACACCAATTTTTTTCCATACTTAATCAATTTTTATTACTCAATTACTTAATGCTTTTATTAATCAGTTTATGCTGAGAAGGACCAATTACAATTCTTCGTCCTTGGCAAATAATTATGCATGTATGTATGATGTAAAGCAATTTTTCCTCCTTGGATTCTAATTTTCATCCAATAAATTAAAGAAAGTTGACTCGAAAGCAAAATGTGCTCTTTCGAACATATAAGTATTATGTTAATATTGCACATTCACAAACATACAGAACAAATATGTATATTCAAAACAAAAAAAGGTGTGACATCAGGAGCATCTAATTTCGGGATTTTTCGGAATTAAAGTGAACATGTATTTACGCCAAATATATTTTCAGTTTCTAGGCATGGGTGTAATGAAGTAGGAAATTTTTTAGGTATTTATTCAACTAAATACTACTTGGTAAAAATATTTTTTAGAAGTCAGTTCAATTCAACGCCTCTTCGACTTTGAAGAAACTTATTTGCGTACCTTGTTATGCATCTTATCTTAAACTTCATACTTGTTGGGGGTCACTTCATAAGATAACTTTATCATTTTCTGAACATATTTTCTTGGATTACCATAGACTGGCATACAGACTCTGCTCATTCCTTACAATAAGAAAAACTTTACAACATGATAAGACAGTTCGACATTAATGACCACAGACCACAATACTTGACAGAAATAGAATAGAGAACAATGACAGTTTGATTCTCGAAACATGAAAGAATGCAGACGATATAATGCAAACGAACATTCGAAATTTTATCACCATTTTCACAACAGCGGGGGTCACATTGTTTGTACAAAAGTGGAGTTCTTATTTTATTACCTTATACATTTACGATTAAAAAGGTATACACCTGCTTTCCTTTAACTGGTAATTAACAAAATTTAATTACCGACGAGTAGCCTTCATTAAAACCTTACACATAACGCATTTCAACTTAGTCTCGCACATAATTCTAGCTAAGTGCGTTATAGATTTGCATTTTAGAAAAATACAGTTCAATTTTATAGCTGCAAAACTGCACTATAAATCAATGAGTATATTTCCCTTATAACACTTAACTGTTTACGAAGTGACAGATGCTCAACGGAATAATAATGATAATTAAATGGAGAACTGTAGCACGCAATTTTTTCCTTGTGCGGAGTCATCCATCCCAGTCCATTATAATTAGCAGGACATTAAAAGAGGTAACATCTTTAAGCAATAAGAATAAATCACAGGAGAGTTGAGACAACCTTCTTTTGTGTCTACTCTACTTATCGTCACACTATAATCATCAAAGTCATTCATCATCATTGTCATTTACGATTATGGCTGCAAAGTGCTTTTATAAAATGCCAGAAGCACATAACAATGAAGCAAGATTGTTTCTGCACAAAAAAAACTTTCTATTAGAAAAAGTGTCATGCAATATGCCTTCTGACAAATCATTTGACGAGCATGACACATTTTTTCCTTTCTTATCCGTGTAAACATCAAACCAGCTTATCAATTTCCACTTGCCATGAATATATATATTTTTTGCTTGCAATTCAGATTTTATAAGAAGATTACCTACCACAACAACACTCTACTTGTGTGTTAATTGTGGTCAATCAAAACACAAAAGGGCGTTCTTTCTATATCACTTTTTATCAAAAGCAAGAGCAAAAAAGTAATAATGCGGACAAAAAGGTGACTGTGACTGACACTACACCTGACATGACACGTTTTTGCGATGTGTGCTGATGCCGTAAACAATAAAGTACGTGACAAAAATACCACTAACCAACTTGGGCATTGTGCGCATGCGAAACGAAAACTTCAATGATGAAGGGATATTGATTTTTTAATAAAGAAAAATGTAACAAGTTGTGTGCATAATAAAAAAAAAGATTATTGCAAGTTAGTTGCTTTTATTTTATAAGAAGGATTTTATTACGGCGACGATATAAAAGGTGCATACATTTAATAACTACATTTTCTGGTTTTCCACCACATTTATTTTAAAACCAACGCTCAATTGACAGTGGAGTCGACAAGTGAGTTATTTTTTATGCCTTGGAGCCAATATAGTGAAAAAAAATAGCCCATCAATCACCCTTCATTCTAAACTGACTGCTGACCGTTAATTATTTTACCATTAGCATTATTCACAAGAGTTTTTGCATTTTCAAATGTGAAGAAACTTTTTTTTTATTCAACAAAGGATCAATAAAAGTTTTCTAGTTCGTTTTTTTCATAATTTTTTATCAGGTAAAAAAATGCTGTGAGGAGAAACCAGCATCCGGAGAGGATACATCCAACTTGTTTTTTTTCTTCTTTGAAAAATCTTTCAAGGAGATAATAACAATAATGATGGGGACTTGACATGTTGCTTTGCTTGTTGTGAACAGGATAAACATTTAGATTGACAGGTGTAATTATGACAAGTCTAATTAGTAATTAAGGAGACGATGTGAGACGGAAATTGTCAAGTTGCACTACACACTTGACTACATCATTGTTACTGCGCGTTGCACTGTACATAGACTCTGGCAGCAGCGAGCAATCCCTGATGGACACACAATTAATTAAGTCAAATAATGTTCCTTCTGCGATCAGGTAACGCTATTTTTTGTTCTTGCTAATAATAACAGCAATAAATAATGATAAGTCGGCAGATACTTAATTAGGCTTCATTTTCTTATCTTATCAGAGTATTATCGTGATTATCTTGTCTTTTATAGATGAATGTGTGTGTGTTTGTGCAGCAGTGCACTCATTTTTTTTATTATCCTTTCGAAATAACAAACAAAAAGAAACGGTACACCTCTTACATATTTTATCAGACATTGTCGGAATACTTTCCTTATTATGTCTTATTGCGCAGGAACGAGCCTTCACACTGTACCAAAAAAATATATATTACCTACACCTATAATGTTGCTGTAATTTTTTTCAACTCTATTTTAAACTGGTCCATTAATCACTCTACAAATTGCATTGAGAGAAACACCGCAACTTCTTCTATTTTCATGTTTGACGTGCCTGAAATTGATAAAATTGATTGGGCAAAAAAGGAACAGTTTCTTAGCTGGCTGCCGTGCTTATGCATGTGTTCACAACATGAGCCATAAATAATTAATTGTGGTGGTTAGTTAGACGTAATAATAGTAACAGGTCACCTGAATTCCGACCTTCTTCTCTGAGATACATTACACTCTTACAAAAAAATATATGAATGATATATACTACATGCGTGCATACCTACAGTGGTCATCTCATTCAACAATAAATCAAACTTTTGTTTCAAAAAAGGTTATTTTTAAACAGCACAAATGTGAATTTATTATGCTTATTTTTATTATTACTACATTTCAGGAAATTAATGTTATTTAACAAAAAAAAAGATCATTTCGCAGCACGCGAAATCAGACAGATGCATCAGATGTAGTAAATTAGTGGCAAACAAATAATTTTATTCGCATTGAACAATGATGATAGATTTAAACAAGCACTATCACAGTGATACCATAAGAAATAGTACTCTCCACTGAAATAACAGAACAATATATATTTTGTGCGTGTAAAAAAAAGAACACAATAAAAAAGCAATATTTCCGTTACATATCAATCATCAGGGAAAATTACATGTTTGCGCTGACAAGAAAGAATAGCATAATATTGCACTTAAATTTTGTTGCCGTGATGTTTCATACGTCCAAGTGCTATTGTTATCTGTGCTCCCTGCTAATTTACTAAAGGCAGCTATGAGTTGCAACAGAACAAACAATGATGCTGTTGATGATGATAATGAGCTAATTCTCGGTTGTTCGTTTTTTTTGTTATGACTTTGTGCGCACAAGTGCAGTGATGCGAAGTGTAGACGAAGATAATCCGTTCTAAGCCGCGAACCACATTAGAACAAGACAGGTGCTTAACTCAAGACCGTTTCATTGTTGGCTTGCTGCAGCAGTCGTAATGGTGTGAATAATGGATATATAATTGCCGTCTTTTGTTGATAATTCAAAGTGATAAATGCATAGAATTGCAGTGTAATCATAAAAGAACACACGTTGTAAAAAATATTTAGAGTTTCGCGCGGATACAAGCAGCACTATTATTATATTATGTATGTATGTTCAAAATAGCGATGATAATGATGAGCGAGAAAATAAAATGGAGCGATGTAGAACAAACAGAACAAGCTTTCGAATGCTCATAATAATTTTGTGAGCAAAATATTTACTCTTAATATTTTTTTTATGTTTAAAATGTACACTGCACACTCTCCCAGAGTCTCAAGTACTCTATAAAAATTACATATCTATAGGTAGATTATTTTTTTTCTGATAATTTTTTATGGATGAACAGATGGTCCAATTCGCTGACCATAAAGTGCCGCAGCGGCCGCAGCAGAATACGGGTAATAACTGCTCAGCGCTGCAGCAGCAGACGCTGCGGATGATGGAGGAAGTTGTGACGGATGAGGAGGAACGAGACCAGCGGTGAGTGAACTAGCTTTTCCAGCCGCAGCAGCTGCCGCTGCCCTGTGCATCGCTGCAGCAGCTGCTGCCATCGCTGAGGGATTGAGAAGGGCAGCGGCGGAGTATAAGGAACTGGAAGGACTAGCAGCAGCGGAAGACATTGCGAGTTGGTGTTGTTGTTGAACCATGGCGGCCAGTGCGGCTGAGTCTGCAGCAGACGAAGAACTGGAGGAGTTGCCAGCGGA
>JAHZNF010001633.1:0-12213 GCA_027744215.1 Troglopedetes dispersus
AATGCCAGAACGATACAAACTCCCAACACTGCATAATATCTGTAATCAACAAAAAACCTCAAATTATCTTTTGACTCGGATATACAACCTAAAAATTACAATAAAAATGGTTCTCGTAGTCTATAATCTTTCTTTGAATTTTATAACTTTGTGTACTTAATAAACATTCAGATTAAATATTCATCGCCAGCTTTGTGGAAATAAAACATAGTTTAAAGGATTGTCCATGTTACTTAAAAGAAATATTATGGTGATGATTACATGTATGTATTGTATACAATATAATATATCTGCTGTGTAGTAATATTTTTAAAATTCAAATGTGCCCCCATATTTATTGCATACATCAAAGAGTTACTCAAATGCCATAATGCTACTGTTTCACAAACTACTTTGTTTTCTCCTTGAAAAGGTTTTTTTTTCTATCACATTCCATTCCAGTGAAGATCTTCATCATCTTCTGTATTAAATAAAGATAAAGCTTCAGACTCCGTTATGATTTGCACTAACTGGCGTATACGTTTCAAGGTTGGATACACATGAAAGCGCTAACTACTTAAAAATGCTCGCGTGTATACACACACATCCACAGTTTATTTACTAGTCTCGCGTAAACATGAAACAATTCTGAAATAAAAGTATTCATTTTTTTTAGCTAGTTGAGTTGAGATGATAAAAACTTTATACGCGATTTGAACATCTCCCAGTTAAAAACTTTATGAAGATGGAAGTTTATGAGAAATCACAACTCAAATTCTGAAAAATGAATGCATTTCGGTCCTAAACACAAAAACAAAAGTTGCCTAATTTCAAGCCATTTTACATTTATAACTCACCTGTACGGAGCGTATTTTTTAATGATAACCTCCGACTCTCTCACATGATCCCTGTACTCATCTACTGGAACGGAATTGAGCGCTTGCGACAAGGATCGTGCAACACCATTCAACTCTCTGCCGGTGTCATCAATCAAAGCCTTGATTTCAGGGAGGACGGGCTCAATCTCAGTTTTGATTCGAGTGCCCAGCTCATTAAACGCACGCTTCCCGTCCTCGATCGAACGACGAACGTCTGTTCCCAACAAATCTCGAAGCTCGCGAAGGATGTCCGTCATGTTTGGCAACTGTTCAGAATGACGAGTTTTCAAAATTATTGTCATTATTCCATCAACATTATTGCGAGAAAAAAATTGCTATACAATTTTTAACCAAAAAAAATAATGAAATAAGAGGGGGAAATAGTAAAGATTATTTTACACGAAAGAAATATCATAGCATATAAAAGTGATCTTTGTCTTGTAAAGTCATAAAAGTCGAGTGGTCAACCCGTGTGCAAAAAATTGCTACCAAACCAAAAAGGATTATCGTGCCGATAGTGTATATTCTCAGCAAAGTCATGCAAGCTCCATTTGATGGATCCAAATTAAGAGCAATTTTACCCAATCCATAAAACATCAAGTTTCTTACCTTCGGGTAGTACTTGGCCAAAGCCTTGCTCCCCAAAACAACATTAATGATAATGAGCAGGTATCATTGAAGCAGCAAAAAAGGAGACAATAAGAAAGGAGAAAATGTTATTTTTCTCGGTTTTTACTTTTTAGTTTCTTATTACGCTATTTCTTGTTATTTTTATTGTGACTATTATTTTTTTCAATACGACGACACCGAGAGGCCAAGAGGAATCGGAGATGTTAAGGAAGAAAGTTCCACACGTCTCAAAAAGACGTGAGGTCGATTAGTTTGAAAGAAGAAGAGAGACGACAAATCACTGTCATAATTACTATTTTTTGTTAGTTCCATCCCGTCGCAAGTCAGACCCAAAACAACACAACAAACCCATTATTATCTAACCATACAACAGCCACCCATTATTGAGAAAGCAATGGCGGGGGAAGTGTCATTGACTCTTGTTCACTTCCTCGCTTGATTGGTCTATCGTATTTTTTATCTCTTTTTTGTCGTTCATATTAATGGTCACGTCGGAAGTACGAGTAAAGGTTGAACTTACATTCTGAAAATCATTTTGCACCCGAAGGCTCCGTATTTCTGGTAGACTCTTCAGCTCCTCACATTTCGTCGTGTGGCATTGCTCTAATAGCTCAATGAGTCGGTCCCTCGTGTCTCCCAAGCCTGTTTGGAGGTGATCAGCTTTCTTCTTCAAGCTCCGGGATATTGTTTCCACACTCATGACATTTCTTTGTACTTCCTCCACTATGTCCACTATGTCCGTCAAGTTATTTAGCGCTTGAGCTCCGCTAAATATTTCCAGAAAATTAATCCCAGTGGTGCATGTTATATGTTATATCCTAGATTTTTTGTTATATGCATACATACCTCTTGCGTGAAAGTCCGTTTTTGATTATCTCACCGCTTTCTGTGAACATCAAAGCAAAAATATTTGGTTTACAATCAAACGCTTCAGGAAGCCGGAATTGATTCATCAACAAAAAATGGCAGCATTGAGCTCAGTTATTAGAGATGAGAACTTTGGCAAATCTTTTCTCACGCGTACAAACTATACGTATACATTACATTCACAATCAGGGCCAATCGGCTAACATACATATATGCCCAAGAGAACCCGGAGTCTAATTTATTCCCATGTAAAAAAACTCTAAAAAAGCACTCAAAAAATTTCTTCCGTTTTTTTCAAAACTTTGTTTTTAAAATTTCTTGCCACTATTACACAAAGGTGTAGATACATTGCACAATACATACTGACGAACGTGTGGTCACGGTCTCTGAATCTGAATATACTACTCTTCGGTTACTTCTCGGTTTCATTCCACCACAATTAAACCACCTAACATAGGCCAGACTAGACTACAATCATCAATTTTTTTTTCGTAAATACTAGTGCACGCTACACAAAACATGAAATAATAAACTATTATTACACCAGCATTTATGTTCCTTTATTATCTTCCTTCATATATGAGCTTCCTCCTTTCAACAAAAGTTACAAATTTGAATTGAAGGAGTCATTGTTCGAATAATCAAGTTCTATACTGCAGCCTTAACCTTGCTTGCTTATGGTTGCATAATAAAATTTTAGCTTGTAACTTTATGTAGCATTGAGATTGAGGAAATGACAGTCATTATGAAGCGTTGCATGAAGGAAGCACGAAGAATGAAACGACAACAACAACAAACCATAAAACACTTGGGTGTTTCTTTCTCTCACATTTGTTCATAAAGATTTCAGGAACAAGAGATTCATACGAGTTTAGTGGAGAGAAGTCGAAAAATTGACAAGAAATTAAAAAAATGATTCATCACTATCACGTATTGACGTATTTGCTGTGCTACGTGTAGCATTATGTAAGTTCTTCTTAAGTAATTTACAGCAAACTTGACAGAAGCTAGTGTGAGGATGCGGATGATGGGTGGATTTACTGTGATTCGTGATAATTTTATCATCATTACTCATGTAATTCAAGATTCAACTTCCTCTGAAAAGTTTGTTATTTGTGGTCTCTTGTCTCAACAACTTAGCTGCTTAGTAAATTAAGAAAATATAAGGATGCGCTTACGATCAAGAATGTGATTGAGAGTAGAAGAGAGGAGATCATAGTTGTCCTTAAAAAGGGCGTTGATTTGTCGATCCGTCGTGTTCAAGTAAATGTCCGCATCCATCAGAGAGTTGTCCACGTCCTCTGGCATGTGTTCAACGGTTGTACGCATCTGCTCGTTGGTCACGAAACAGCACACTAGTCCAAACCTATTTTTGGTGTAAAGATAAATAACATCGAACGTTTAGTTAAATAATAAAAATGCTGACCAAAATAGCTATCTTATTTTCAACGGAACATATAAATAGTGAGGCGAGTCAGAGGTGAACAACAGCAAATCAAAATATGAATGCTATGTATGGTCGAGGAGCATTAAATATAATAGGCATAAGCAAAACTGCCGTTGCGCTGATGTCTGTTCATTCCTAAATTACATCAAACTCAAGTGTAAACTGGAAATAGTAAAATTTATGTGATGAAATGACATAATAACAATCCTAACTTCTGTCCACACAAATACTAATGGCAAGTCGACGAAAGTCTTTGTGACATATTTTTTGTTACATGGTCATGTGATAAATCTAACGTAAATACATTTTCTCAGTCAACTCCAGAATTTTTTTTATTACTTTTGTCTATATGCAAATTCACAAACAAGGTCTATGTGGAGTTGCTACCTTGAACTTGTTTCGTTTCCAGTTCTTCCAGAATTCACAAAGGATTTGATTCATGCTTGGCGTGAAAATGGCAAAAGGAATCCTGCCCACGATGGCTTAGCGTGGTTATATTTTTTTCTTGCTTCATTTCTTGATGATGTAACGTTTCACAGAAATAGGAAAATAGGAATTATACATCTTTTCTTGAAAATGTTGAAAAGTAAACTGACACATAGAAAACAATAAATTGCAATCATGCACGATCCGGCTGACCTTGAACCTCAGCCTGTCTCATTTCTTGCAAAAAAAAACTTAGCAAAATTGTTACTCTATTCTTTACAATTCGTCGAAACAAAAATAGCCTGCACCTATTTTTATTGGTGTTCATTTCATCAAGGATAGAACATTAATGACAGGAGACGAGGATGCTCGTCAATTAACTCACAGACAATGAAATACCAAACATGTTTGTATCGATATACAAATTCCAGCCTACTGCAGAGAACGAAATATCCAAAAAAAATTCTGCTAGTTGCATAAAGACTGACTAAAGTATTTATTCTGCGCATCTGCTAAAATCACCTCCACTCCACCTCATACTTATCTCTACGTGCATCTTTGGCTGTAATCTGGTATAAAATTATGGCTGCATATCACAGGAACTAAAAAAGGAGCAGTGAATTGCCACACACCCCGCTGCCCCATGTATGTATTATGGAGGATGTATGTCCGGCCTGAACTATTTTTTAATTTTAATTTTAAAACTATAATTGATTGTATTTATCCAACGGAAAGCGAGCGAAACTTACATGAAAACAACGATCAACGTAGCAAAGAGAATTCCACAACTGGTCCTTTTGCACTTGTCCCGTTTCCTCTCCAGTTTTGCAGCCATGAGATCTTCAGCATCATCCCCCTTCCCACACCGACAACAGCAACCATCATCCCCACAACAGCATTTGGCGAAACACCAGCAAATGCCCCATAAACTTAACACTAGAATAAACGCGATTCCTCCGAGGATAACTCCGAGTGGACCCTTGTTGTCCCATACGAGTGCTTCCCAGTCGACGTTTGATAAATCCATCAAGTCTGACAGGTCTGTGTAGTTGGTGTAGTTCATTCCATATTCGAGATACTGGTCGTACGTGGGGAAGATGGCGTGAAGCGTCAAATTGGAAATCAGGTAGACCACCTGCATCCCTGCCGCGTTAAAATCGAAGTTTGACCTCCACTCGTTTTCTGACATGTTCGGTAGGAAAAAGTCGATCGTAGGCTGGGTCAGTGTGTTCATCGTGGGGGACGAAGCCTCCAACGATAACCCACCGTCACTCACGTCAGTCTCCATACTTTTTAATTTTTGCTAGTAACTGTGTTCTTAAAAAAACTGTAGCCGCAAGTACGCAACACTTTTTCCTCTTCTTCGTTTTCAAAGACTTCTTTCTTTTGCAGAAGAGTCGGTCCCTCTTATCACTATATACGCTTCGATCGTCGTAAATATTGTTTTAAAATAAATTTCTACACTTCTAATGTTGTTGTGGCATCGGGTAGCCTAGCATTTCTTTATTTGTTTAAGCCGTTGCGTTCGTCTCTCGATTCTCTGAAGCTCATTTATTCGCCAATCCGCCAAACTTCTTCCGGGTCTGCCTCTTTTCTTTCTTGTGGTGGTGGGGTGGGTAGTTTGGTAAAAAAACGAATCACTTCTCAGCATCCAGGATTCCACCAACTCAAAGAGACGTGCTACAAAAAACGACTCAACGTTTATGTTGCAACATCAATCAATACTGTGAACACAAACATAGGACGTCTTGAAGAGGCGTTAAAGGGAGCTCAGGAAAAAAGTAGCTGTGTCCTTCTTTTCTACGAACTTGGCAATGGTAGTTTCACAAAAAAAGATGAAAGAGATAATGTAACAACACCACAGCCTAAAAACTAATGTTCGTGATGGAGCAAATGGCAATTCTCACAATGATATCGAAACAAAACTTGAAAGACAGTTGCTTTTTGTTTTTTACTCCTTTTTGCAAGTTGGGTATTTTTGGACTTGAAAGACTGATTTCAAAGGGTAAATTAGGGTTCTTCTGCTGGTATGGTGCTAATTTTTGTATTTCTCAGTGTCAGTTCTTCGGAATAATTCTGCTCTCTTTGAGCCTTGAGCGCTGCTTTCCGGTTGGCGTAATTATTATTGGTCGTCTTATTTGGAGCATAATATATCAAGTTTCCTTCAACGCTGATAATTGATGAGCACAAGTCGAAATTAATGGAGCAGATAATTTGGCTCTCCAGATTGAAGTTTTACTTGGCGAAGTGTCCAACGCGATCGCGTGAATCAGTTGTAGTGGTCCATTTATGGTGAGCCTACTAAATACACGCTGAAGTCTGAATTACCTGCAACCAAAGTAAAAATATTTTTGTGAGCTCTTTAATAAAGCAAATTAATAGGTCTTTGACTTTATCAATGTGGACGTAATAAAATAAGTTAATTTATAAATAGCACGTAATTGGAGTAACGTACGAATGTACGTGTATGTAAATAATTTAATTACATGAAAAACATTAATTCGGATCAACCACCATCCTCGAACCTTTTTTACTATTTTTACATGAAAAATCAGGTTGATTTATGGGTTTTCTCATACCATTTACCCATCTAATAATCCTACTGGCACATGAGTCATCATGAACTCAACGCGGCGAAACTTTGTCCCTGCTCCCCTTTTTGTGCAATAGATCTTTTCGTGCACCCTTGCACCATAATTTACAGCTACGATTGCGATTTTCTTACCCACACATGTATGACTATATTGTATAAGTCTTCAGAAAAGAGAGAACCGATTTGATTTTTTTGAGTGAGTCGGTTTGGTACTGGTTTGGTGTTAACGATTGTTTATTCGAAGGCTATGGCCATACTTCAGTGCACTATGAACCGCTATTTTAATACGTATATATTTATTCCTATTATGTTGCTGATTTGTTGGGAAAAGCGGAATTTAGGCTCTGATTGTCTGATGAACCAAGAAAATTGTACTTGAAAGGTACTCGACTAAATCAAGGTAAGTGTTTATTGAAGAAGGAGTCTGGCTAATATTTAGGAGTGGGAGCTGCCTCAACAAAAGGACTTTATGTGAGGTAGACAGAATATATAGTGTTGACACAACTACTATTGAGTTTTTGGTGGACACAACAGAACCGAGCAGAAAAGTGCACTCCGCTGGCACTTCAAGTTCAGTTGAACTTAACAATCTCATGCAGGAATTCTTGTGGTCCAAGTCATATACCCTTTTTTAAGCCTTCCTTTAGTGTGGCCCTTTAGTGTGGCCTATGAGCCGCGGACAACTTCCTGATCCCCTACAATGGGTAGCTTCTTGTACAACCCAAGTTTTCTCTCTTACTTTAGGTTAGTCCTCCCATAAGTATTTACAGAAATAATTTATCACTGATTATAATGATTCACCCAATCTGCGATGACCACACAACCTACAACTGTATATCTGCTCAGTAATTATTATTATTGGATTTAGTTGTGAACATTTTACTGACCATAAATATCTCTGCGTGGGTAGGTATCGCATGTGAATTTAGTGTGTGCTTACAACACAAAAGCATATATCATACAAACTTCTCATCCACGAATAGAGCATCAACGACAATCAAGTCAACAACCGCAATCTAATCTCCAAAAATGTACCACATATTATCGTTTCGTTTTTGGGTACCTCAAGGATGTTTGCTTTTACTTGGTTAACTTACGGTCCTTCCCTCTTACACTTTCCCCATTGTAGTATAAAAATAATACTGTAAGTAAATATGCAACATGAATGAACTCTGCTCACACAATGATAAGGCCTGGCCTTACTCCATTTTGATCTAAAAAGTAATAAAATTCGTCAAATTTATTGATCGAATTCAACTTACATTACGTGGCCCTTCTATAATGAGCGAACCAAACCCATGTCCTTTACAGAACGTTATATGTATTTTTGTTTGTTGATCATTTTGTCGCATGTATCTATATATGTATTTCCTTCTTTGTCTGTTTTATTACTGTTGCAACACCAAAATAACCTTGCATAAAATACAATACAACCTCTGATTTTTACTTTATTATTTGTTAGATTGACACATGCAAGATTTCACGAGCCAATGTTAAGTCATTACTTTTGCGCAAACTGCACTTATATTTATATGAAATGTTTCTGCTTTTTAGATTGTAAATTTTTTTTGGGAAGGTCAAATTTGTACCAATTGCATACGCAAGTTTCCTAAGATCACCGGCGACGAAACCTCTTAAAGTCTGGAGACAATTTCATAAGCAGGAACTCTTAAATTTCAACAGTCGAGCCTCACGAAAAAAAAATCCGAGAACTTTCAGCAACAACATGAGCAATATATCACGTTACTTCCATTATATTTGACTTGACTCGTTGTAAACGTGCGTAAAGAAGTTATAGGAATCCGGTAGAGAAGTACTTTACCGAACGTGACAAGCACGGGAAAAGTTTAGGGCTGGTATTATTTTGTGACTTCCCTGTGTGCACCGAACTGAGGGTATCGACACAGCATTTTACTCTTTTTTTGTTGTGAACATGAGATGACTCATGAAACCAGTTGAAGTCACTAACAATTTTCCCTTTCCCACTCTTCACTTTCAGGCGACTGAATAAGTCATTTCATTATTACACATGAAACGACCACATTGCATTACGTCTTTCTTTACTTGGTATTATGTGTAGTAAAGTAAAGTAATGTACCCCGTCGTCGTCTCAAAATCATCGTCTATAGTCATATATTTTATACCCGTTATTCGAGCAATTTCATAATATTCTCTTCTTAATGCGTACACTACGGGTTAAATAAACCTCGTCACGATGTGTTACTGCAAACAAGTGACATAAATGCACACCACACAACAACAAAAATGTCCTTTCCCCACATCCCATTTACGCATTGCATTTCTTCTTCTTGTCAGGAACAAAGCAAACAAGGAAAAACCAAAAGCTTGCATGGACACAAGGGAGCACAATGAAGCAAAATAGCATTTTGTTTCCTCAAAAGTACCATAAGAAATGAAATGGTTGAGGTTTTGTGGTCTTCTTTGCAACAAAACTTGGGTATTTATATACTTTTTTGTTGTGCTCACTTTAGCTTTGTTTGACTGGGACATGGACTTCAAGAAATAAGTTTGGCTTCACTTACAAGAAAGCTCATGTCATGCTATTATGTCGTGTCATAAAAATGTTTTAGCGAGTCATGTCATATAAACTATTGCAATACGATATGGCTATAGTCTTTCCATTCCAGCAATTTCCAACAGTTCTTCCAGTAAAGTTTTTCGAATTTCAGACAAGCTCGTTAAATACCGATTTCAGAGTTGAGCTAGATAAGATGAAATGATGTAGAATATAAAACGCACAAAGTTTATTGCAAACCAACATGGAACATTCTACAAACTTTCGGAATGTTCATATACCTTACCCCACCTAGTCACGTTAATTATATCCATGTTTCATCACATCGCCAATAATTTGTAGGGCTACATAATACACTACTACAATCGATTGCACAATTTCCAAATGCAAGCAGCGGTTACAACAACAGCGCGAGTAAATCATGAATGAATAATGTTGAGAGGAGTGACCTCAGTTCAGCTGACATCCAATTATTACGCACGAATTGTTTTTTTCTCTGTCTAAGCGATTTCCTTGAGCCTTGGGTCAAAAAAGCTCATTAGCCAATCAGTCATTTACAGACTTCCAGTAATTAAAAACCAAAGCTGATGGAACGCTGTACATTTACCTTTCGTTCATAAAAGTTTACTTACATCTCTCGGCAAGTTTCTCGGACGCATATGCATCAAACTAATACCCAGATAACAAAAATCTATGCTGTTTTCACATGTTTCACAAAACTCAACACTTCTTGGAATAGGAATGTGAAAATTATGAGTTATGCAACCTGGTTATTCCACTCTCATGCATTACACTTTATAATAATAATACCAACGTGTTTTCACATTCACTTCTCTCCCTCACTCCATTTCTATGAACTTGGACATGACTTGAATACGGATATCCTTTACCACAACACAACAATGCCATCATTTCCATTATTGCACTAGAACTAAAAAAAATTAGAAAGCTCTCCAAATTTTAAGGTAATCTGCGTAATGTATATTTCGTCATCATAATAATTACTTGAAGCCACCCCATTACCTTATAGTTTCGCCATAATATTATCACGCGGCAGTCACAATTATATTTTTTTATTAACATCATAATTACCTAACACAAGCTACGACATTACGTCTCTGTTCAAGTGGTGCATAATATACGAAATTGGAAATTGTGCTAATGTATTGTACACGTTTTGCTCTTTGGAGTGCACATTATAATGTTGTTCATGGAGTTCTCTGGTGTTACGCGCTAAACAATAGGGAAGTGAGTGAGGAGACCAGTGTATTTACGGCAAAAAAATCGAAAGCAGAAAAAACCTAATTATACTATTCCCACTGTATCCTCTCCACTCTTTTCGGTATTGCAACTACTGTGGAGTTTGTTTGTGTAGCTTTTGGAAAACCATAAAAAATGAAGTGAACAAAACAAGGCAAACACGCNGTTTGTTTGTGTAGCTTTTGGAAAACCATAAAAAATGAAGTGAACAAAACAAGGCAAACACGCAAGTATAAACCTCGGTACATATAGTACACCTTCTTCCGGTTTATTTGTTCGTACCTGAATATTTCTCTTTTTTATGCTGACGACCGACTAGATACGTAGCTAGCTGGGCACATTTCATTTTCATTCCCAAAAATATTTAATATAAGCCTCCATTCGTCCTACAATTTTTTTTCATGCACGGTTGCATTTGGTTTGGAAGAGAACATTAATATTATTAGTCATGCATAATTTCATAAATGATTTTTACCATTCTAATGTACAATCGCCGTATAAAACAACATTCGCTGCATTCGTTCGACAACTCAACTTGTCAATGAAACCATATTATAAAAATGCTGCTCGTTTAATAATAACATAACACGTATTATGCTCTTGGACGTCCCGTAATAACGGTCGATATTGGAAGATATAACTTTCAGATAAAGTCGAAAACAAAAGTTTTAACTTTCCCATGAAAAAAATGACACGCGAATGAAGATGATGATTTTAATAATTATACCAACTCATTGCACCGTTAGCATTATTGTAATGGGCATTGCAAATGGAAATCGATTTTTAATAATAATGTGAATAGCCCTCACAGTGTCCAGGCTCTCATGAAATTCACGACACCTGTCTCTGATTCTAACCGAAACAAAATGAGAGATATGCCATTCACGCATCTGGTATTTAAATATACACTCCCATTTCCCTTAAGGCAGAATTCAGACCTCAATGTGGTCATTTCAGTTTGTGTTTTTTAAAAAGTGGGTAGCGCACCGCAAAATGAGGAAAAAGTTCCTCCAACTGTGAGCTACCCACACCGCACCGATAAGGAGAACACTGCTAGTTTGTACAAAGTCCGAACAAAGTAACGAGTTCCTCATTTCTTTTGTCATATCTTCATCGCAACAGCTCCTATCCCAGTTCTCAGGACAAACAAAAGCCTGCCAGGACCATGCCAAAAGCTGCCATGTCATACTTACCATCATAAAAACATCATCATGAAATTATAATATTTATAGACACAATAGCATTCCTGTCATATGAATCACCATTTCAGACGCCACTTACGTATATCGTGTTACAGTCCTTGCGTTGTTAGAATGTCACACAAACTTTTAAATATTATATGACCAAGTAGGCCAAAATAAGATGGTGGTGCGGGAAAAGCAAGATTGGTGTACAGTGCAGATGACAGCAAAAGGATTTTTGAATCTCAATCAAGCACACATTTTCATGCAAAAAGCTCTATAAAGAATATCCATGCTTAAATATTATAAACATGAAAAAGTTATTGTGACCATTTTATGTCTCACGTCAACCAGATGATTTGACATATTTTATGCAACGACTCCATAAGCAATTTAAAAACATACATCCATCTTTC
>JAHZNF010001634.1:0-15660 GCA_027744215.1 Troglopedetes dispersus
ATAAGATTAAATTGGGTTACCTACAAGCACAGGTTAAGTTTATTGAAATGTTAACACGAGTTTCAGCAAACATTTATTGGATTGCCGCAACTCACGTTTTTTCCTTCGAGTTGATACTTGCGAATTAGGTTTTGTGCCTTGAAAGTTAATTGACCAATGTTGAATACATGCAATAATTAATTTTCTATGAAGAGCTCATTTAATTCGCATTTAGCGTGTAATTTATATACCTCATCCATGCCTTTATCCAAGTATCGTAGCCCGCGATTGATTCGACCAGTTCTGGAATAAGTTTTACGAAAAACTTTGGAGAATTTCTTTAATCAGCTTTTTAATTGAATTTTGCTAATCACTTACACCACTGCATTTCGAAGATCCCACTCTCTAGTAAATCAAAGTAAACTCAATCAGTGTTACACCCCCTTCGATTTTTCATGATAGAAAAACATGCTTGCACTTTTGTATTTTCCTGCAGCTTTGAGAGAATTGAGCTTCATAAACATGTATTTTTTTACCTGGAAATTGCGGTGATGATAGGCTGACCCCGTTTATCGTGTCCATTGATATAATATGGAAAGTCATGCTCCATGTCGGCCCAATTTTCTTTGTGGATTGTGTCCATGTGAGTAGCTTTCCTCCATTTTAAATTCTAATACAAAAATTCCAAAAACTTGAACTTCACATATACTTTTTATTTGAAATGGCAAATATACGTGCGTTGTCACTCACCTGCTGTAGCATCTCTTCGGCTTTCTTAATATCGAAATTCCTTGCTGAAAACAAAAAGAGGACTAGAGCTTATAGATAAGGATTACATTGTTGCAATGGCTCTGATAGTACCTACCTCTTAACCACCTAACAAGGTAAATCTCTTCTGTCATGTACTTATGTGGAACTTTCGGAGCCATGAGACTTTTAAACTGTAGTTGGAGAAATTGAAAAACTGCATTCACAAGAGTTTCTTCTTTCTGTTAAGTTCCTAATATTTGAAATAAAAGTATCACGAAGCTTATTACCTTATCCATGATTATCTTTTGCTCATCTGACAGACGCAGGTCAATTTCCAAAGCCACTCCTTCCACCAGCGAAAAGTCGCAGCATCCTAAAATGACTAAAAGGGTGACACCAAGCTTCACACACAACATAGTATTAAATAGATTTGGACGAAGAAGTCCACACAGGAAATATCTTTGAAAAATTGAACTGACTTTATGCTACGAAATAAAGACATTGAGCTTAAAAGACAATAGATTTTCGCTATTTATATCAGTTTATTTTCTTGGCTGCGGCGGCGATGCATACATTGTTAAGTTTTCCTGCGGGAACATGCAAGTGCCATTATGTGTCAAAAGAACAATAATTAATATCCAAATATAAGTAGTTTCTAGTTATTGTGTTTAAGCATGGGGATATGTCTACTTTCAATTGCTGTTGACGGCTTGCATGGCAAGTAATATGGATTTATTTACGTTTTTTGCACATAAGTAAGGAAGGATCAAAGACCGCCTTCGCTGACATGTTATCAGAAAGGTTGTTAAACAGTCGGTTCAAAGTTGAAACATGCTCAATAACATCGTTTTTCAAACCGTGAGAAAAGTTTCCTGTTTGGGACAATAGTTTAATGGCGCCTGAGCATTATCACGTCTTGCACTTGTGTAATTTCAAGTCATGCTAGTAAAAGACAACGTGTGTTCAGCGAGTCTTTTTTTGTTCATAAAGTATCGAACTTGTTATATTTGAAGCATTCACTCCAATAGAATATTTGTCTGTGGCATGTCCTTCTTAGCACGCGAGATCTCCGAAGTAATTTTATAAATCACGTTTCTTGCATACAAATTCATTGCATTTATGAGCTTGTGCTGTGCAATTTTATGCTTGCTAGGATGGATGTGATGTGACACCCAGAGGCTATGTAGAAATGGTTCCGTTGTCATCTGCAACTTACTTACAAGTACACCCACTTCCTTACTAATTGCATACAATAATTCTTTAGCAGCCATAATAATAAGGAATCGTTCAATGAACTTGCTATGCTTCGAATGCCCATGAGAAATTTGATCAATTTAATATAAACATGAGTGACACTGCATGATTGTTAATGTGTTTGCTGTACTGGTATCATCTTCTGCCTTTCCACTTCGAATTTTGTTAAGGTAGGTTTCGGCCATTAACATTTTATAAATAACACAAGTTTATTTCAATTGATCTTTGATTCTGCGTTTGCGTTTTTGTAATAAAAGAAGGTTGCAAATTGCAAATGTAAACAATTATTACAACATATACAATTATTTATTAAGCGTGATTGAAAAAAATCAATTCATATTTAAACGGCAGTATTTATAGTTGGGTTTCAAGTATGTATGATTTGATCAAACATTGGTTTGGTCAGTCAAAAAGAGTTAAATTGTCGGCTTTTGTTCCACCAAAATTCACAAAAAGTTGATCAGCATCAATTGACTCCAGTAATATTCTCTTCCAAACATGTGAGTTTGTCCCGTAAATTCTCATAGCCCGCCTCGTGTAAGTACTCTGAGTTTCGCGTACTAGCTGCACAATAGGACCAAACCAAACGGGAGCTAAAAATATTTTAGTCAGGCACGGTTACAAATATGATTATGAGTCTTTTCTGTGCATGCATGAAAGAAGCCACCGGCTTAGCGTCCACGCTAAATCGATGTTACATCACAATACTTTCTGTATCCCTGATGGTTACCACATTACCACTATTCACTTACTGTTTACAAGAATAATTTTGTCAGCCATTCCGGGGTAATGTTCTGTAAATCAGAGAAAATGTAACAGACTCAAAGTTCAGAAACGATTTAATGATGCATGTTTATTGCAGATTTGGCAGGAGATTCTGTCAGCTTACTGTCGTATGAATCAATAACTTGAAGAATTCCATAAAGACCTGGAATAAAATACCCGTGAACAACATAAAATTCATCCTTCCAAATTCAAAATAACGTACTTATTAGGTATATTTGCTAGATTCTTACAGCGTGGGCATGCATTCTGTTGATAAAAGTGGAAGTCCCCCAGATCACAAATGTACACAAATTGAGTTACCTTAAAAGTTATACACAGAAGTCTTGATCAATAACCACCTTTATTATTCAGGCATTCAGGTATCCTTAACTCACATTGTTCCCTGAAAGTTGCTTCTCACGAACTTTCGCAGAAGCTTCCTCGAATGCTTTATCCAGGTACCGCAAAACCACATGACGTGTACCTGTTCTGTAAGGACAATTCAACAAAACGGTTAGTGATGAAATTCATTTAACGCGGACCTTGACAATAAGTTAAGTTTTCTGTTACAAAGCAGCGTTTCTGATTCCCCATTGACGGGGATAGATCTGAAGTAATACTCGTCCTGCCCTGTCTACTGAATCAATGCTGTACGGGAAGTCGATTTGCAAACTAGTTAGCTTCTCTTCGTTTAAAATTGAATCCATCCTATTTTCCCTTCTCCATTGAAGATTCTGAAAGTCGGAGTCATACATTCCATTGAATCCTTCAGAGATGAGATGTAATGTGAGGTGTCACATAATAAAGTATCATTAAAAAAGCTTTATTCACCTGTAGCAGAAACTCCCTCGCAGCATCGAGGTTAAAATTCTTTGCTGTAAAATTTGGCACACAGTATAATTTATTTGTTCAATGTATTTTGCTGAATGCAATGACACAATGAACTCAATTCAATTCAATTCAATTCAATTGACCTTCAAGAGTGGTTTACTTTATTGAATTAAAAGCTAACCTCGCAACCAGCGAATTAGATAAATCTCCTCGAACATATATTTATGGGGCAGTTTTGGTTCCATCATATTTTTAAACTGAAAGTAAACCATTAAATTATTTTTAAAATAAAGTACTTGACCCCTGATAGGAACGTCGACTCTACTTTTCATAGGGGAGCAAAACTTATCAATACTTACTTTATCCAGGGCCTGCTTTTCCTTGTACGTAAGCTCGAGGTCAGTCTCAAGTTCCACAGCTTCCACATTTATGTCTACACCAATTGTATCCCAGTAAGTCAGGAAGCAAAAATAAGCAACTAATATTCTAATAGGAATCATGGCACTTCTTATGATTAATGTTTGATAAGCAATAGTTAATATGTAGTTGAACTTCCTTCGAGGAAGAATGTCCTTTAATTACAAATGGTTCCAGGAAACTGACTTACTTTGTAAAATATAAATCTGCAAAATGTACATGAACGAGGTATATTTTATACAGGCAAGAGAATATGTTCAAATGTAGGTTTGTAGTTTGGTAGGTATTGTTTTGTAGTGTTGAACATCTTGGACGCGACCATTTATCCCAAATATCAAATACGAAATCGAAGCTAGAAGCAACTGGCATTTACTAAATACCTTCGCAATGTGTTTGATCTTGCGAAATTAGTGAACGCAGCAGCTTGTAGTAATCATGTTTACCGGCTGTATACCTTTTCCATGAGAAAATGAAAACTTTTACTATAAACCTTACAAAACAGGTTTCGTTTTACACAAAATAAATTTAATTTCAGGGGAGTCGTGTCATAAACCACACCGTCATAAAAATAGCAACTTCATGAACCAGACAAATGGCAAGAGTCAGAAAGAGAGATTATCTTAAATTGCAACCGTGACTTTGGTTCCCATACCCGTCACTCATTTTCAAGAGTTGTCCTGAAATCAATTAAGACATGCTTTACACTAAGTCACTTAGGAAAAGAAACCAAATTACATAGTCATTCAAACTTGCATGGTCAGAACTTTAATGAACTCCGTGTGTGTGTGTGTGAAATTTCAATCTAGATTAAAATTACTCACATACATTCTCATATATGTACATGCTCTGCCTCTTGTTTACAAATACTATAGTTAACAAATAAATTACTTATGGACTTTAGAGTATTAACAAGCTGTAACTAAACACATGTCTACTTGAAAACAGCATAATTTAGCAAATATTATTATCACATCGAGAAATCAGTTTCTCACTGTGCAATCCCCGCAAACTAACTTATTATTATTATGCACATACTCCACGATCCCAATAATGGCCTACTATCTCTATAGGTAATACTTCTTTCTTACACTCCATTCGAGCCGCTTACATAACTTCATCCACCCACTTTCTGGAGTGCCGCAGAGAATTTGTACTTAGTCACTACTTCACAATTTGAAGCAAATATACACTTTAAAAGCTATGCAACAAGATTAAGTTCGGCTTTTCTTGGAATAATATAAATGAAGCCATAACGTAGTCTGTCCAGGTGTGTTTGCTATTAAGTAAAACTGTTACGTAACCGGTGAATACATTAAAAATGTTTCATTCCCTCACTCTGGTCCCTCCAAAGTCTTCGGTGAGTTGGTTAGCATCAATGAAGTTCAAAAGGAACGGTTGCCATTCTGCTTTGTTCGTTCCAAAAAGATGAATGTGACCCCTGGTGCGACTAGAAATTGCACCTCGCACAATGGGTCGCAGAGCTTGGATAGTGGTGGGAGCTGAATTTTTAAAAAAGTAGATTTTAAATATCTCTTCGAGGTATAGAACAAAAGATTACATTTTTCTAAATGAAGTCAGTATTAATAAGTCACCATTGAATATAACAATTTTGTCTGTCATTCCTGGAAAATGGTTTTCGTATGCCTGCAGGAAGTGAATAATTCCTAGGACGCATCGTGGGCATCCATGCTGCACAATGTTAAATCCGTCCAGATTGAGCAAAAAATGGAAACGTGTTACCTGCAGTAAACATTACGAGTAGTTCTGGTGCGGTAAGTTAAATGATACACTTCCGTAATTGAGACAGATGGAGTCCTTTTATTAGCGAAAAAGCATGTGTGTTTTCAAGACTTACCATTTTTCCGCTTCGTTGAGCATCCAAGAGTTTTTTACTAGCTTCGTCCATAATTTTGTAGAGAAACCTGTGCAATCTGGTTGACTGCCCTGTTATTTGTGCCTTCATTCAAAAGTCAATTGCAGTTATGTAATTGGTTGACTAGTAACACAATGCCCTTTCATGTTGGATTTACATACCTGCCTGAGGTTCCACGCCCCCGCAATGGCGGTGATAACTGGAATATATTTTGGGTTCATTCAAAATAATTAGAATAGAAGCATATTGGAATATTTGTGCACATGTCTGTTTCGACTTCACGTACCTGGTGCACCATTTTTGTCGTAGGTGTCTACGAACACCGGGTAATCCTCCATTACGTCTAAAAATTCTTCATCATGAATACTGTCCATTTTGTTAGTTTTCCTCCACTTAAGATTCTGTTGGGTTCAAAGTTATAAATATTTACATATGAATTTGGCAGGCAAGACAATAACAGCTCTAATTTAGTTTACCAAAAAAATGACTAAAAGTGAACCTCTTTAAGGAACTCTTCAGCTTGATTTACGTCAAAATTTCTCGCTGCGAAACATCAAACATAATAAAAACATGCCAACTTGATCTTAAAATATTGTTATATTAAATTTCAGCCAATGCGTAAAAATACCTCGGAGCCATCGTATCAAGTAAAGGTCGTCCTTCATGTAGCCATGAGGCAACACTGGCATCACACGGGCCTTAAACTGTTTTATAAAAAGTCAATTTATATTGCAATGGAAGTAGCTCAACACAAGTTAAGAGATTTAAATGAGAGAAAACTTTTTCCAATAGTATACAAAAATAATATTTAATATTACCTTTAAAAGTTTTTCATATTCGGACTTGGTTAAACTCAAATCTTCATCAACAACACTATTCTCGTGGGCGCAAAATACCAGTGCAAATTGCACCATGAACAAAATCTTGACACAATCACTCCCCCTCATGTTGAATACAATGCACACAATTAAAATTCCTACTTAAATCTATACACAACGCGAGCTTCAATACCGTTACGCCACTCGGGACCAAGTGTGATCACTGAATACTTTACAATAATAACCCCAAAAATTTAAGGTGTTATGCTATTTTATACTTTGGACCAAAAAATATTAATTGGCCAACTTGACGGTACCGAGGAAGAATTTTTAATTCCTTCCTACATCACTTCATTACTGATAGCTTTATTCCTATTTCCATTGCTTTTTTTTGTTCTCAGAATTGCATGCGACTCCGGAATCAATGGAGCAAACCAGAGAAGCTAAAATGCAAACAAAAAAACCAAGAAGTAATTGTTTCTTCAAACCAACTAAACCAACTAGGCTGGCTCATATCCACTGTCCACTCTGTAGCTGAAGTTGCAGACAGAACAAAGTGCACAAAAATTCAAGTAGTGCGGTGTTTGCTTACATGATTTTAAATGACAACCTATCATTGAGCAACAAAACTCGCGACGCGATTCCACCATTTTTTGTTATGATTTAGCCAAGACAGCAAAAAATAGCTTGTTACTAAGTACATACAAGCAAAAAATTTGGCTGAACAACAATTTATACCGTCGGCTTATTTTTCTATTATAACTTGGCACATGAAATGTGTATCTAAGTGGTATAGTCTGATCAAGTAATCAAACAAACATGACGATGTTGCATATGATTTTTAGATTGGCACCAAGGTGGCTTTGTGGTTACTGAGGTTCTCAGTAGCTTGTGATATGGAGGTGGAACGGGAATAACCAGCAACTAGTTTGACAAGTTCATGGTGAACTCTTCCAACCCAATCGATGAAACATTATGTGTTGTTGTGGGCTTAAAAAATTAGATGAACTTCCCACAATAGACTCTGATTTTTTTCCTATATTGTCCTTGGTTTATTCCCCACTATTTATTAAACAAACCAGTGTATTTTGGACTATTATTGGGTATTGAAGGAAACTTTTATTGTGAAAAGTAAATACGTACGGACGGATTTCCTATTGGTTTAGCCGAACGAATTTATTGACCCTGGGGAATTTCTGAGAAATCATAGACTGACTACGCAGAAGATGAGTGAGTTGTATTATTATGGTGCAAAAAAAAAAGAACAAGAACTTTTGGGTATAGTGTCCCCAAAAGTGCCCGCCGGACACGTTCAGCACGGATGTGTTTAAAAGCACTACCGCTCAATTATATTATGCAAAAAACCGTAATAATGTACTCAAACAATATTTAATCCACTATGTCGTCGGTGACTCATCTTTGATATGTGTATTAGGAAGGTCTGCCAATCAGCATGATGTTTGTTTTATGTTATGTATTCTTTTAATTCTATTATTTTTTGTTTTGTCCAAGAGTTTCCATTTATGCCTTATTTTGTGGTGATGCATCGCGTGGTAATACCAAAACACGAAATGGAGATATCAGACGAAAGCAGAGTTTGAGCACAAGGTCACACTACTGAATCTGCAAGATTCTAAAAATACCCAAACCTATTGTGGAGAAACTTTTCTAGCTTAAAATAGTTCAGGGGAGTGCCTTCATAAAAGAATTTCTTTAATTCAAGAAAAACTATTCAGAAACAGCATTATTTTTGTACTTATTTTTTTGGCAGCGTTAATTCCAAGAATTCGTGTACATCACCGTAGCACGCAATCATGATGCTTCCACGGTAGTTGTGAAAAAAATATTTTAATCCAGTGTTATTTCTGGATAAAATTATTTGTTTTCTACTAAATGATGCACTTATTGTGTTCTGCCGAAACCTGTTTACTCCGAATTGCCACATGCTTTCTGGTGCATCGTTACTTCATTTTTTAAAACTGGATCAACTTTCCTCTTGCATGCTTCAAGATCATCCCCTTAAAACGTTTTGAACAGCACGAACAGGCTTTATATAATTTAACATGTTATGCGGTAACTTATTGTAACCCATATACACATCATCAGAAAGGTGTACACATAGTATGTGTATAATCTTTCCAGATATAGAAAAAAATTCTGCACAGAAATATTAAGTGTCCAGCTGTAGACTTACTTTAGTTTATTACTTCAGTCAATCTCTCCTCAGCAGAAATGATGGTGATGATGACGGCGCAAAAATAAAAGAAAAATGTGATTCTTGAACCTAGACCTTTTCATCCTTCTCTGAATCAATTCAAGCGAAACCGGCAAAGTAGAACCATAATATATCTTGACCTGCTACCATTACCACTCATCCTCCTTTCCTTCAATTTTGGCCTCCAGTGTAAAATAATTTTTGTACTTGGAGTCAGTCAGCATCTGAGTTGTTACCCTTTTGCATTCTGACTGACGTTTATATCTTCAGAGAAAATGTTAAGTAACGGGAGTCTAAAAAATGAAGAAATTCTCCGACCTAAATATACCACTCTGAAGTGACTACCTTACAAGAACACCATCATCATCATCGTCAAGTGTCATCTTCATGCTCGAAACTTAAGTAAGTTTGTAACAGTCTTGAATTTTTTTTCTCTCTTCTGAGATAAGCTTTGTACTACAGCTCTGTCAGTGTGCTTCTCGTGCCTTTGGTATTTTTAGTATCATCATCATCAGCATGCTCTCTGCTATACACAGAGAAAGTATACAATTACCGAAAGCTATCACCATCAACCTCCTTTCTCTCCCGTGCCGTCTTCCTAAAAAAACAAGATGGGTTAAAAGAGGGAAACAACAAACAATATGACTCGACTTTGTCTTACACTCGCCACTCTTCTTTTTTTTTCGATGCATCATGCATACATTACTTTTTAAATATCCGTCCAGCTTGAGTTTTGCATGTGTTCCTAAATAAAAATGCCTTCGTATCTACATCCGAGCCAGCAGTGTATGCACATAAGTATATAAGTAAAAATGTATTAGCAAAAGTGAATATACATACCCTTCTGTTCTTCTCGTTGGCTTAAAAGGAAATCATGTTGATGATCTAGGGTCTAAATGAGTGTAAGTGAAAGTCTACAATGTGTTCTCTCCTTTGTTACCTTGCTTCTCCACCAACAAGGTTCATGAACGCAATCTATACGGGAAAAAGTTTTTTTTTGCAGCCAAAAAAACTACGACTTACTACTACGATTACTACAGAAAGGTGCTCCCAAGGAAGTTAAGTCCTTTGCAATATTCATTAACCCCTTCTTGTTTGCCTCGCGCTTGATGCGAGGAAAAGTATATTTTTAGCGAAAGCCTTGAAAAACAATGTAATACAGACAGAATGTATAATTTGAGTATGCTTTACATCAAGTATTTTTGTGAGGTTTCTTTAAAAAAAACTTTGTTCAGTGAATATACACTGAAATGTAGGTAAATGTGTTGAGCCAGTTGTGCAGCATGTGTACGTGGGCTTATTTTACACAGACCTTTCTCTCGCCTGCCTTCACAGGAGTGAAAGGGAACAGTCATGTGAAAAATGCGAAATTAGCTAAACAGTGAAAATAGCTAATGAAGTAGTGTGCAAAAATTGAATTTTTTTGGGGGAGAAAATGCTTAAATATGCTGTGAAGCGTCCATGAAGAATTTTTTTGTTTCGAAAATATGTCTGAACCAAGGAAAATATTTTCTATAGGACGGCGTAAAAACCATAAAAGTGTACAAGTGGTAAGTAAGTTCTGGTGCTTCTAAAAACATCCTCTTCTACTTTTCGAGTACATTACAGCAACGTATCCAATTTCCTTTTTGTTCACTCTAGATTTTCCCCTTGAACTGAACTGACTTTTGAAATGAATAATAAAGCTGCATATTAGAAGAGAAAATAAGCCGGGCTTGGACTTCACTGTACACATGATATGCATATGGCTGGCTGTAATGTGCAGTCATTTTTTCTTCACTCATAAAAAACCGTGAAAGTCGTTGTGTTAAAAATTCAACAAGTTTAAATTGACTTGCTTATAGGAAAAGACTGAAATTAAAATTTAACTTGGATGAAAGTTGTCTTGGACTTTTTGCACTTGCATACATACTGACCCATCTTTTCCCTTTTATTGCTTTCTTCAAGCATTTGCAAGAAATGTACAGGGCAGCTTTTCTTCTTGGAACAAAAATTATAATCATAATACTCTTACATAACAAATATACGTACACAGCGCATATTATGCAGCTTCGGTTTCGGTTGCAGTCTCATTGCGGCAAAAGTAGTGGTTTGCAGACGACCAACCGTGGAGAATGCGTTGATTGGAAATTTGAATTACAGTCCATAATGTCATTTTTATCCGAAGTTATGATCAGATAGAACTATTTCAGTCGATTTAATTCTTTCTTGTTCATTCGAGTTGCACATGGAATAAAAAATAATAGCCCGAGAAAATAACCACACAAGCTGACCTTTGGTATGGACGGTGATATTCTATGGACTTTATCTTTTCATTTTTTTCTAGATTAACGGAATCTGTTTTCGTGGCCACTCCACTTCTTCCACAACTACGATCATTTCTTCTTGACACCATATAGTGGACATAATTTTCTTCCAACTTAATTATGATTAACATTATATTATTATGATCCTAGTTCCTCAAGAATTCCCATCGTCACCGCCATAATCGTCATGTAGGTTTTTATTTTTATGAAGTGGAAAAAACTCAATGATGATGCGGCGAGATCATTTCTGAGAAAGCAAGAGATAGAAAGGATATATCTTTCTCTTCAAAATTACCTATGGAAGCCAAATAACATGCAAAGTGTAACGATGACGTGATGACGATAATGATGATATCAAGGGGATTCCGATCGACATCGTTGACGAGGCCCGATCATGTCAGACTTTTTTTAGAGTGAGTGTGCACATATATAATACTCCTTGTGCAGTGTGTGTACGTGCAACCCCAAAAGTTTGGTTCAAAACTGAGGAGGACGGGGAAAAAGTTAAGATAAATGTACGTACATACATATATGTATATGCAACCGTAATAAAATAGAACATGTACCTATCCTCCACACATCCAATTCCACTTGGTGAAAAAAGCTCACTTCTACTTCCATTTCTTTCAAATATTTCTTTAATAAAAACACGTCTTGATGGCTTTTGCGCTTCTGTCTCTCTCTCTCTCTCTCTCTCTTCTTATCTGCTACATAAGATACATCTAGGTACATGCACACAAAATGTTTCTCATGTGAAAGTTTTTTATTTAAAAAAATATATCTAGACTTCTAAGAGAAGGTCACTACATTTCTTGTACCGTCATCAATAAAAAGGAGATGAGAGCCAAAAAAGTCAGACGATCATGTAGGCACTAGCTAAAGAGAGTAATATCGAAGAAGGCTTTTTTGCTTCCACTTCTTCTTCTTCTTCTTCACATCTTCAACAACAGAAGGGTAAGAAAATGCTGTCTCTCTTTCCTCCAAAGTCTCGACCTTTAACTCTTGTTATTTTCTCCTTTAGTTTTTCCCCTTTTGCCGGAACACATTAGTAAAAAAAAGTTATATAGATGAAGGTACATTATATACACGTGTATCTTTATTTAAAAGACGCCTCTGCTTACAATTCGATATTGTAATTGTAAAATATAAAATGTGCGCATATAGGATTCCACTGGAATAAAGGCAGGATGATTTTTTTTCTTGAGAAAAATAAGAGGAGAAGACCATCTTCTTCTCCTTTTAACTGACTTACTTAGTTCTGGTACTCTATTATTCAGCTCAGGGAATGAAGTGCAGAAAAAGCTGGTGAAACTGAAACTCAATAAATCCGATACACTTTTCTCCCTTCTGACAAACCATATTGAATACATATTGCTGCATTTTTTCACACAGCCAAGAGGCGAAGAAGGTGCACGCATCACAGCATTTTAAATGCGGAATTACACACCCGTTCCTCCAGAGCTCTGCTGACTTTTTCCCTGTAACAAACACACACACACACATATGTCTCACTCTATATATTTTTTTCGTGCTCTCAGTTGTGTGCCATCCCAGAGGCAAAAGTAGAAAGTGGCTTTATCATAAAAAATGCTATACAGTTGAGGAAGAAAAAAGCATAACGCATTAAACCTCGAGAGGACTACGCTTTATTAAACACGAAGTCCATATCTGCGCAGAGGCATGCATAATATTGGAATGGTAATATTGTGGAAACATCTTTCCCCTTTTCCCAATCTTTGATTGTGTTATTGGCAAGGAAGGATGTACACATGAATAAACAGTGAAGCACACACGTCAACGAGAATTCTAACATGCATTGCCCAGTTAACTAAACCAGCTTCATCATATGTATATGTATTTCCATATTTCCTCTTTTTCGCCGCAGGGGCTCTCTCAACGGAATACCACACTTTTTTCACACACTTCAGCATAATCCTTAATACCATAAAAATGTGTAATAACGAGAGCTCTATAGAAGTTAATGCGAGCTCAAAGGACTCAACAAGAGAAAAAACCAAGAAATACATACATATTTATTTTGTATCATTGCTCCCTCCTTCCGTTATTTTTTGTCTATTTTCTCTCAATGGTATTTTCTTTAAGCCAAAAAAACCTAAGAAAAAAAACTGGCAAAGTAAAAAATGGATCTCGTGTAGAAACTATCGTGTGTAATCCAATGAAGCTATTGCCACTTCCCCAATTCTCAATATTTTCCAGCTAGTCTTGTCGCCAGCGTCACTTTCTAATATTCACGACGAGTTTTCAAGTCAGTTCACACACGCTCACAATTTTTTTTAGCAAAACGGGAAAACGTTCTTCGATGGCGGTGGTAACAGTAATAATAATAGTTATCGGTAAAAAAAGAACTTATTTTGGATGACGCTCGATGGTTCCATAATGTGCCAGAGAAATTATTCTATGCAATCATAGGGAAAATAAACCTAAAAGAATAACGTATGTGAAGGCTTTTTTTGTCGTCGAGGATTGGAAAAAAAGTTTAAAAGGAAGCAATGAAGTCTGAAGTGGANCGTATGTGAAGGCTTTTTTTGTCGTCGAGGATTGGAAAAAAAGTTTAAAAGGAAGCAATGAAGTCTGAAGTGGAATAATAATAAGCAAAAAATGGTATGACGTGGTGTTTGCATTTATGGTATCATGAAAACTTATTATTCTATGACATACTAAAGCCCCGTTGCATTATATCAGAATACTAGAATATGTATTCTGTGGTGTACTTCACAGTGAAACGGTTTGGTCAGTTTCAGTATTCTTTAGCTAAGTTCATAGCTTTTTTTTACTATAGTGAAGTCACTCCAATTGTGAAAAAAAATTTGCTAGTTTTTAGTTTATTTTAACGAGTGACGTTTCACCATTCAACTCCGTTTTGGCTAAGTGAAGAGGGTTTCGTCGGAGTGAGACAATTACATTGTATAGCGTATAGGACACGTAAGGACGCTATTTCACGCTTTGCTTTTTATTTAGAATTTTTACAGCTAGACCAACTCAAAAGCGAGTGAAGTTTGTGTCAAATCTTGTCACATGTCACTTACATTTCATTTCACCTCGTGATGAGTATAGAATTAAATGGAAAAGTCATTTTGTGCTAATATGTGGTAATATGGTATAAAAATTAAAATTTTGTTCATAGTGAAGTCAATGCAAATAGTTAATGGTTTTTACGTCGTGTCCCATGGCCAGACTATGCTGAAATGCACACACACACGACAATATAATTACCCAGTAATTTTTTGTGCATATCAATAACAGGGACCAGGTGGAAATTGCAGGTCAGTTTCCAAAGAAAGAGCAAAAAGCCTCTCCTAATTAACAAATCACGCATGGAACACAAGCATCAGTCCAAGTGTCACTTTGGTCATAATTTCGTTGAAAGCCAAAACTAACGCCCAACACAATTCTCTCTACTGCTAGATTGTATTGATGAAGTTATACATGAAGAATTAGATTATGCCGTGTTCTGTTTCCATTCTTTCCGGTTCCATGTACGCAGTATGCACAAGCGGAATGTGTAAATGTTTTGCTCTTATTTGTTCCTTATTGTGCTTGCATATCGCACCAAAAACATCTCACTACCCTTCTGCAGGAAAGTCGTCTGCACCTTGTGTGCCGGTTAATTATAAGATAACCGCCGTATAGCGAACAGCATAAATTAGAAAATTAGGATCTCATTGTAATAAAGCCACACACTAATTTGCTTTTGATCATATTTCAGCACTACCGTGAAAACGAATCAGTAGAACTCTGAATTTGCGCGAGTACAAAGTTTTTGCTCCGGCTTCCCGTCCGAAGAACACTACATTATGTATGTATATACCAGCAGAACTCGAGTTTTTTAAAGCAACATTCATTACTTGTGCAAAACTTTTCTGTGGCCAATTACTTCTCTACCATAGAAAATTGGAGCAATAAAAAGTGGTCCATGATGACTCCAAAAAAGTTGGAGCTACATACCTACAGCCCATTTTATCAGAACCACATTAAAAATAATTACACGAGAAAAAACGGAAAAATTACAGCAAAGAAAATGTTAGGATTATTAGCAAAATCAAGTTCTTGCTTCGGTACACCAAGTTGAGCAGACAGCTAACACGAGAGGCATTAATTTCCACCATGCGGTTTGCATGTAAACAATCTAGCTATAAGGTAAGAAACAACATAGATTTTTTTGGAGGACACAAACAAACTAATTCTAATTTTTTACCAGGTTTTTACCTGCAACGAATACTATGGTAGTAGTAGAATAGCTCTATCGCTGTGTGTAAGATGGAATTGGGTCGCGTGCTAGACATTCTATATCCAAGTTGCTGCGAGAGTGAGGAGAGGCTATGCGAGATGTTAGCTAGCTACACCTGTACAAGCCTACATGTATCTGCTTACCATTTTTTGTTTACTGAGCAGTGTTTGTTACAGATTCCAGGAATTGGAGGTACTTAACTT
>JAHZNF010001636.1:0-13234 GCA_027744215.1 Troglopedetes dispersus
TACTTCTTATTATTAGCACAATAAGGGTAGCATTGTTTTTTTTCTCCCAAGTTGGTGCTAATCCTGGCCAGATTATGATTTGTTTATGCCACACAAAAACTATTCTGATGAGGTTTTATCACTGAGCTACACAATCACGATGGGCAGCAGCGTCTGAGGAGCTCGAGCTCACTACTTGTGCGATGATGTGTGGAAGAAATGCTTCCATTTTTCCTAACTTTCCAGTAATGCGATGACTTATAGTCTCCACAACAATTTTTTTCTCTCAATGTTTAAGTCCTATTATTATTGTCCACACATGCATTTGTGTGTCTTTCAATCGTAATATATACATTATTTTGAGTGGAGCAATAAAAGCGGACCATAATGGAGGGATAATGGCATGTTGTCAAATCATGGAATAAGTGCTAGGCCGAGGTTTTATTTATTTTTTCCACGTTGACTAGTATTCTGTCAGCGTAGATAAGGATGATGGTATTACACACGGCTAAAAAAAGTCTAAATATACCGCAAGACGACCATTGCATTGCACACAAGGGATTTGGTTGATGTTGGTAGAAAAGTTATATTTTTGGAGTGGCAGCAGTTGCATTACAGTTAACGTTTCACTTCACCACAATCGCTTTCATGGTCATTTTTGCGCTTCATCGTTCCTCGTCCTTTGTCTGGGCGCTCTCAGTCACACATGCTCCATTATTTTTTTCCGTGTGGGCTTTTGTTGTTCTGGGTAACAATTTTTGTGCTGAAATGTCGCTGATACAAATAAAATGCGGATTGGAATGGCTTGCGAGCATTGTTTATTGGAAGAAAAGACTGTGAGTAGTGTACACACATGGATGAAAGTAACACCATGGACTCAGGATGGTTGTGCAACGTGACTTGTTAGCACTTTTATCATGAACAATTGACCACATAAATTTGTGTTTGAATGGGACAATTTTTTGTTTGTTCCAAGAAACTTCTGGTTTGAATTAGACCAAATCCATGGCTTTGAATGGAGCATGCTCTGTTGTTTATCGTGTCGCCAGTAGGAAAAAGCTTTAACCTTGCATGTGCATTTTTAATAAATGTTGGGACTGTTCGTGTAAGTTATACTGTTTTCATGACAATTGTAGGGAAACCCTCATTTATCGACATGACAAAACCAAAAAAAAAACTTTTTTCAAACAACACTCAATTGCTGTTAAAAAATACAGCGCTATAGAGACGATCATAATGGCTCAGTTCCGCTTACGTTTGCGGTGGCAATGAATTTTGTTTCTAAAAATGCCAACTTCATCAATGCTACATCATTCTGACTAAACACACATCTATTTTGGGAGACGATTTTAGAGGAGAAGATTTTCACATTTTAGTGTTCATGTGAAGTGTCCACTCCTGCAAATTTTAAAAATGTTTTTTGAGAAATTGAATCTTAAGGACCCACTTTGCTTCCCGTCTAATAACTTTAACAGCTGCCAAGTTGCATACATAATGCACCCCATCTTCCTCATCACACAACAATGTGGTAATAATAATGGTGATCACACAATAACCGTCCTGCCTCCCAAACAATGGTTAGATTAGACTAAACATGATACTTTGTCGAAGTTTGGAAAGTGGTGATTAGGACGGATGATGTCAAGTTTTTTAAATTTTTTTCATAATCAGTTTTACAAACCTCTCTCTCGAAAAAAGAGAAAAAATGCTTCATGTATGTTGTATTATGTCTGCGAGCCGAGTAGATACGTGAGAGCTGGTACACATGTCTTCAACAGTGCAAAGCTCTCGTGGTGTGTTGATATTGTTATAGAGAAATGATGATTTATCTCTCCAAGTAAAAGTGCACAAGCCCTGGCTTGCATTATTTATGATGAGATTTTGATGTTCATCTCTTCAGACAAGAAAAAAAATGGGATTTGGAAACAAAGAATATGAATATGAATAATAATAATCATAAAACATAATAAATTGTAACTGCTCTACTGTTGCCCCTGTTGTTATGGTTGTTGCTATTGCTTGGCTGGTATGTGTAACAATGCCCGTAAGTGGATCATGTTGTGCATGCACACATATACGTATTAACAAATAAAACCCAAAGTGAACTATTATATATAATTGTGCTTTAGTTTGTAGGTAAGTAGAAGTAAAAAAGGTAACGTAATAATAATATTATTACTTTTCCAACTCATTAGTATTTATGGTGGCAAATCATGGTACTTTGGCACATGTGATTGTTATGCGCGGTTAGGAACGCTCGAACGTGAAGAAGAGGCCTTTTTCTCGCTCAAAGTATGCCAGTGTGTGCACACATCTCCCCCGTATTTATATTTTGTACGTGTGCATGTAATGGTCATAGTAATACAAGCACTAACAGCAATAATAATAATATATTTTTGCGGGGTTGTTGCACACATCATCTGCATCACAAAAGGGGAAAAAAGTATTATATCAAAAACGGGACTTTAGCTAGGAGTATACATTGTATTATTTTACCTGGCTAAAAAATCGTCTTCGAAACATTATAATGTTGGTATTGTTCAGTGATACTGCACATTTATTACAGACATTATTGTGTACTTTAATTGTACAAAAAATGATAATCATGCCTTTGTACTAAACATTTAAAATCGAGTGGGAGCACATCCCAAGAAAAAGTTACTAGTGAAAATTATTACTTCTCTTCTGACATGAAGTTTGCAACAAATTGTTGTGCAGAAAAATGCACTGGTAACTTTGGGCGAGATTCTGAAAAAAAAATTGTTATTCGAGATACTTAAAAAACGGGAATGCCTCCACATGAAAGTACATTATAGATGCAACTTTGTGTAGTTCTTTTGGAATTTATGAATTTGTGGGTTGCGTTCGGAAGTTTTTTTTTCTTTCAAAGTTACTTTGTATTGGGAGGTGTCAATTCTACCTCAAAAAACCTTTTCCCGTATTCCTAACATGCTTTATTTGGTTAGCGTAGAGATTAGCAGATTGTTGTTGAAAACGTATGTTCAATGTTTTTACGACTTTTTGACGCCTCCAGTATGAAAAATGGTAACGGTGACCTATAAGATTTTTAATACATTAGCGAGTGAAGAACAGTGTAGGTATGTAGTAGTTTGGTTGTTAGAGTGGTGCAGGTTGTTCTCAGAACACGGTTCATGTCCCACAGCCAATAAATTTTCCATTTGAAATTTTAATTTTCAAATATCACCCTGCTGCTGTCTCACTGGCTTACTAGGAATAGGTGGATGAAAGTGGTTTGGGATGTGTGTCACACAACAAGGATAGGGAAATTTTTTTTTTCTCTTTTTATTCTTTTTCTGGTAGAACAAAAAAATGAATGGGATTGTGTTGTCGTCGAGGCTGTGGAGTTTGAGTGACGATCTCATTACTCCATTCACCTTAAAGTGTGGACGATGACACTTGCCTAGAGATCATCTCACTGGAATCCATTCTAAAGATGGCGACAAGACTGCATCCGCGTCACTCTTTTATTTTTCTCTGAAACTTCAAGACGAACATGATGTTTTGCAAGTAAATAACATGCTTTCAATAGCTCACTTATTTTTGCTCAGTTTCCTTCCGCGAAGAAAACGGTTTGGGGCCATACCCACCCTGTTCGAGTGTGGGTGTGTGAAGCGGAATTATGGAGGCTTAGATGCTTTCCAATCCCAAGTTTTCGGCATGATAGATGAAGGAATTTTAGCCAGCTTTGCATGTTGGAGTTCCGTATGTATGTAGTTGGTTGCGACACAGGAACTGCCGTCATCTGTTCATAATTTTTTATTATGACAAACAGTTAAAGCTGAAATGCACTTTAATGTTTATGTGACTCTTTTTTTTAAAGCCGAACTTCACATCCTGCTTTCCCAAGCGTGAATACATAGGAAAACTATTTGATTTGCTTGCACTAAATGTCACATTTTATCCATATTTTTTTTCTCTGAATTGATGATCGGGAATGAAGAAATGATGCAGTAAATTCTGCATCAATTATTACACATTCATATTGGAAGACATTAGTCTATGATGGTGTGACTCTTGTTTAAATATTTTTTTGTACCATGCATCGTCCTCGCTCGCACATAACGTAGACAAGGCAGTATAAATTCTGCCTACACAAAGTTTTGCTGCATGATCATGTCGAGTGGAGTGAGGAACATGTACCACCCTGCCTGCCTGACTCTTCTTTTTTTTCGCTCTGTGGCCACTAAAAGACGTTTACACATGTGGGAATGATTTTTTGATCAGCAGAACTTGGGTTTCTTTTGCCATCCTCATCATTATTATTATGATGATCATCATAACAAGACAATTATTCTCAGAGACGCGAACGTCATCGTCGTCGTCGTGAGCAAATAAAAGAGGATTCACAGTTAGCTATGTATATTTTTGAAGGAGAATTTTGAGGGAAAATACTTTATAAATTTATAAGCTTCTTGGGCCCATTGGGACTCTTCTTCTTCCTATTTCGGACGCATCAGAAATTCACAGGTCTCGGGTAAAAAAAATAAATAGAAACTTGTTCGGAAAATCTTCCTCTGCTTATATGTAAGTTCAGTCAGAATTGTTCCTCCATACATATTTATATCACATTAGTGCTTCATCATTCCAAAAAAAGAAACAAAAAAAATTTTCCGCGAGCTGACAAACTCTAAATGTTGCTTGCAGCCAGGAAAAGAAGTTTTCAACAGAAAGCATATGTCAGCCATTTTTCCACATGAAGAGTAGTGAAGAATAGCGCGGTGCATGGGGGATAACGATGACGATCATGATCCCTTCACTTCACTTTATTTACCATCAAGGTACACAGAAGCAATAATTTTTAAAAGTACAAATGATGTGCCCATCATAAAGAGACTCATCTGAGGAGAGGATGATAGAGCCAGCAGAACGTTTTTTTTGCAATTCAGTGTGGATCATTTAAATTAAGATTTAAAATTCTTCGCTCTCATTGCAATAACCAGCTTGTCATTTACGTATTACCTACGCTTCTTTTTTTTCTCTCTCTCTTTTTTCTTGTTTGTTTCTTTAGTTTGCGGAACGGGATGTGTTCTTGAAACGTAGGCGTATACTATAGTACGAAGTTGCTTGCTCCAAAACACCTTTCAGTCAACGTTCTTCTCCTCTTGCATGGCTAGTGAGCACTGACAACTGACAAAATAATGAGAAGTGACACAAAAACTTGTTTTATTTTATTGTTGTGGGACGGATGGATGGATGAGTACCTCCAAACGTACTCCATTCCTTCTCCTCGAACTAGAATAGAGTGCCATTCTATCCTTTCGAAACGTATTAGTAAAATACACAACATAATATGCAAATTAAGACTTTTTTCATAATGTCTTTTGTAAATGTATGCAAAAAGGATGAAAATCGGGAAGTTGCTCACTTCAACTCATCTCAAGCTTTATCATCCTTTTGTGTGCTTTTACGATGATGATGCGACATCCGTTAAACGGTCAAATGCAGTTTTCTAATCTGGCTTCAAGAATTCCTTCGCCAATAATGTAGAAAGGACATGACAACCATGTATGCAACCAGATTACCACTTTGCATCATTTTTTTTTCTTTTTTTTTGCAAGTCTTGAATAAAAAGAATATTTCGAGTGGTTTTTTGTTGAATGAAATGAGCGAGGAGCAAGTAGCACCTACTATTAATCCATCTGATTGAGAAATTTGTAATATTGGTGGCAAACGTGTTTTAAATTTGATTTCTATGTCAAATATTATAAACTATAATCTTTCGAGGGAATCGATAGTCGTTGTCTTTAATGTTATTTTTTTGTGCTAACCGACATGATTTGCCAGTCGTCTTACTTTCGGTGAGTGAGTGTGTGTGTGTGTGTTTATGTACGTACTCCTTCTTCATGCGAATTGATTTGATGCTTTATGCCTGGGAAATCCTGTTTACATCAGCAGGGTGCAAAAATGTTTTTTATGATTCACAGTAATTTTCGAGTGAAGCAAAAATGTGATGCAAAAATGCAGTTGTGAAGAAAGAAAGAAAGAAAGATGAGATAGAAGAAATGTCTATACACATGTCTACTGGTATTATCATTAACAGAAGAAAGGATAGATGATCATCATGATCGTCATATGGATTCGGCAGAGGTTTTGCGGGTCGTCTGATGGCAATGTGCCATATGCGTCTGGCATGACCCTCGACTTGACACGTTGCTCTTTCTCCCTTTTTTTCCTTCTCAATTCTCAATAAACATATTTATAACTATCTTGTCACACTTCTGCTATGCGAGTGTGTGTAACGAGTATATATGCGTTTCTGCTGCTCACAACTGACTCACCCACTCCTTTCTTTCTGATGAGCATATAGGTACAGTGAATGAAAAACTTTGTGTCAATTTTTTTTTTGCAAAAAAAACTACTGACGTTTTTCTCTGTGATTATGATGTGTTTCACTTTCGTATAAAAAAAGAACAGTAGTTATGTTGTGTGTCAGTTAGGTTTGTGTGAACCTACTTAATCTAGATTTATTTATGTTGGCTTCCCAACCATTTTCTTATTTTTACTCGGTTAGGCCAGGTGGTAGGTGTACAAAGTGGTTTTTTCTTCTTGTGTGCATTATTTTTTATACGCAAGTTCTGAAAATGAAATGCAGAAGCCAATAATAATAATATCTTCTGTTTAAAAAAAAACCAGGTAAATGCTTCATTTCATGATTCACGGATTTTTACAACTGCTTTAAAAGAAAACTCTTTTTTTGACGTTACATTACATACCCAGTTTACTACGAATTGTTACGTGTAGGTGATAAATATGTAAACTAGGTTGTGTACTTTGTTGTCACGCTTTCTGAAACGCAGAATATATGGATCAATAAAAAATCTTCACTACTACGCATCCACATTTTTTTCTTTCTTTTTTAAGACTCCTTCCAATTTCGTTACCTATGTTTATTTTTTTCCACAGAAAGTAAAGTAAACCAACAAACTTTGAGCCAACGAACGAGCGAGTCATCGCTGTCTTGATTTAATGACGATATACCAGTCGGATGTTGTAGGAGAGCACCAAGTTTCGCCAAACTTTCCTAGCCCATTTAGCACATGAATATGTGGGGTGTATAGACTTCCGTGAAAAAAAAACTTTGGGAAAATATGATTTTCAGAAAAACAGATAATTCCATAAGGAATACTATTCTTTTTTTTGAGTGTCGAATCGTAGTTTCCAACTGTAAAAATGGCATAAACACAAAGTTGGATGGGGAATGCAGGAGTTCTCTGCGGGCAAGAAAAAAAAAACAGATATATGTGATGGCGTAAATTTGTGTTTCATAAACCACCTTGGAGACTCCTCTGCAGTCTGGAAATGACAAAAGGAAGTTTGTCTAGCGCTTAAGCAATTTGAAAAAAAAACAGTAAATGTGTCGAATACATAATCACATCCACTTCTGAACTTCATTTGAGGTTCTATAGTTCATTACGCCGCTATCCTCTAGAAAAAAAGACGAAGCGGAATCTTTGTTAAAAAATAATATACCAGCTGAAATACAAAAAAAATATCCAAGAAAACAGTTGTACTTTTTTATGCAACATGGTGTTTTCGAGCTGTTGAAAATCTTTGATGTTGTTGATACTGATCAGTAGAATTTTCTTTCATGGTACATATAAGCAAACTACAAAGGAAGCAGCTCTACTCTTTCGTATCATGTCTTTGGACGCAACCACAATTTGAGACGAGAAACGATCTGTGTGTGGGGGAAAAACCACAAGGAATCCTTTGTTTACTCTTCGAGGAAGGAAATCCAAATTAGGAACGTTATAATTATCTCATCTCTCTCTCTCCTCAGCTTTTTTATTGTACTTGTTACTACTGCAAGATAAAGAATATTCCACAAAATAGGCAAGTTGGTCCAACACAACAGCACGATTTCATTTTCACCAGAAAGGAGATAAATAGCGTGCGCGGAATGTAACCAAAGATGATTACATCTATGATTAGCTTCTCCGCTGGACATTTGCTCCGGAACCTCAAGTTGAATGGGGATGTGTATTATTGTGTATCTAACGTTTTAGTGTGAATACAAAGAAATTCATAAAAAAAGGCCGGCACTTTGGGCTGGTGTACACATTTATACATCCACAGTCGTATGAAGGTGTGGACAAACTTTTCATTTGCATAACTTAACGAATCTGTCATCATCAGGTTCAGGTAGGTATCTACAAAAAGAAGTTTACCAGCAGAAGAGTTTGAATAGAACTCATGGAAAGAGTTGGCTTATCACGGCTGCCATTTAGAAAGAACCCAAATGAACTTCCTGGGTATTGGAAGTAGATACACTCACGCTGCAATATGTCATTACGTATGCATTGTGTAAAGTTGATGAGTAAGTCAAGTTTTTTTTTGGAAGTAACAGCAACGTCTCATAATTTTTTCCTGTTGCTTCCTCATCATCATCTTCCATCTATGCTAAATGTGAATATACCAATACGCTGGACGTAATCAGAAGACATGTAATTTTCCAATGATACTGCATGGCAAAGCTTCCAATTATCTTGAGTTTGCGAAGATCAGTAACAAATTAGCAAGCTCTGGGTAGATACTTCTCGATCGTGCAAAATCTTGAACTCTGTCAAATACATAAGGTTAACTCTTATGCAATGTGGAATAACAGTATCGTATACATGTCAATGTTTATTTGCACATACACGTATCATTTTATGACGGCTTATTCGCTCAAAGATTTCTTTTTTTTTTGTTTTAATGAGACAATTTGATGGGTTTGTTATGTCTTGTGCGAGTTGGTTTTTACAAAAGTGTATTATTAATTTGAATTGATCAGTGTCGCTCTACTATCTGTTCCATTAGTCATCACTCGTTCTGTGAGCAACTTATTATTTTTTTCTTGTGTCAAATATATTCAGCGTGACTCAGGAATCAAGGTGAAAAGAGAGAAATATATGTATTGGGATCGTAATTCACAGGAGTTTTTGGAGGGAGGCAAGGTCATAATTAAAAATAAATTGTCAATATGTCTTACTGCCCAAGTCAGACTGTTGTACATGGGGCCTTTTCCACATTGCGAGCACACACACATTATAGGCAGTGATCATCATCACCATCTCATTAAATTTGGTGAGCTCAAGCACTAAATATTTATTGTAATGGAATTTTCATGACAAGCAGACCAACGATGTAGCTGGCCAGGGTTCAAAGGTTTTCGTCCACGACATGTCGAGTTATGAAGGAAAAACAGAGGAATCTCGTACAACTTTGTCATTCCAATTTACCTCGTGAACGAACATTCGTTCGACGACGTTTGTTCATGTGCTCGTTGACTGCCACAACTACGAACAAAAGAGAGAGAGAGAACAGGATACCACTAACACAGAAGTCCGTCATTATTACCATCATCGACTTTCTTTCTGCACTCAGCCCTGGCTAGTCAGTCATCGATATTTTGTCAATTTTCTTCTCAACGTCGGACTGACCAATGCCGTCCACTCGGAGAGCACTGGCTCACAGGCAGAGAGCCATGTTACTACTATTAGCTAAATGAGTATTCGTTGTGCTCTTGCTGTGCAACAGTGTGCATGTGTGTCTGTGTATGTTCACAGGTGAAAAATATCATGCTAGTGGCAATTGTCGGTAGTGTTTCCTTGTAGTTCGCCGTGATGAGTCGCGCACGAAGAGATTCGCTTACCGAGAGTAAACGAGGACACAATGCCCCACTAAAATCACAGCTACTTTTTTTTAAATTGACTTGCTACCAGTTGCTTTCCCGAGAAATTTCAAATCCTTTCGAAATTCTGCATGTAGACCTGTGCCGTATTTCATACATGTTATGATTCGCTAGATTACATAATACCGAAACCCATCATAGGTGCTGAAATTTTCAAGACGCATACATATGGATTGTCCTTTATAGACATGCTATTTAGGCTAGCAGTTGTCAAATATCATAAAAAACTATACTTTAAGTACATCATTGCATTGTCGTAACATAATTTTCTCAAAGCATAATATAATAATGAAAATACAACTTAAAATAAAGTAGTAACATTGAATGTAAATGATATTATCGTAGTCAACCGACAAACTTGTGAATTGTGATTTCTGTAGGCAATGTGCCACAACTTTGCACTATTTTATTAATTATGTTTTGCAAATATATTTGAAACTATACGCATGGATACATGTAGCTACCTAAAAATTGCATTACAAGTGTGTAGGCACTTGTTCGGATGCTCTGGAAAGTTTGAGACTTGAATCAAACTTGCCTGGAGTCTGTATCGGAAAGGGAGAAGTGGAATTTAAAGGAAATAAAACATGAATAGCGTTCATCGGAAGCTCATCTGACGAGTTCCCCTGAGCCCTGCTTTTTCCCAGACACCCAATGGTTCTCTGCACATGCTGCTGCGTGGGAGAACGAAATCGGAGGAATATGACATATTGCAGAGCATTTAGAAATGTAGCAGATCCATCCCTTCAAATCGAAACCTTTCTGAACCACTGACTCTTTAACCCAATCCACCTGTCGGTTTCCCGGCTTCATAATTTCGCTTTTGAACCCTGGGGATTTCACTGCACAGGATACAGCCACCTCGTTTCACATACTTACCTTACAATCACGGATACACCCACATACGAGTTCTCATGTGTAAGAGTGAGTGTAAGACCCTGAAAAGTAAACAAACCCATATAAATCTGGTGCGTTTCAACTAGAACAAGGGGCTGCATTGTAACTTTTCTGCAAAAGTTTAGTTTTTAAAGTCAATAAAGTGTTGTCACCAAGTTATTGCAATTTTAAGTAGTTTCGCATTTATCTCAGTCTGGAATATATCAAGTTCATTTAATTCGCCTTTTGAACACCTGTGTCGATGCGAGCAGAAATATTACTTTCTGCGAAATAGAAACTGACATGAACTTCATATATAATCTACTTACTTTACTTTTTAACAGGTAGTGGGCAGCTTGTTGATCATGATAAAGGTTAGAAGCTAGCAGCAAATAAGAGAAACATTGGGAGCACTGTGTGCGTGAGGAAATCCTTTCATCTAATTTAAGTGTACCTTTCGCATTATCAAAGTGACCAAAAGACATATGAGACTTTGACTGGTGCCTCAAAAGAAATTTCGTGGTATTACGACCTACACCAATTTAGTTTTTCCTCACGTGGGTTTTTAATTTATTATTTATTAGATAAGGTTGTCTCGCCTCCTGTGCTCTCACGGACTTTTCCATTTCTGGTTCAAGGATAAAACTTTTAAAAGGTCACGTTCCACACTCCAGAATTGCCCCGACTTTCCCGCCAGAAAATCGGACCCGGAAGGTGCATAGATACAACAATTGAATTGCTTAAATGAGCTGGGAAAGAGTTTTCATCGGACACTTTGAATCTGAATTTACACCGGTGACTTTACATCACTGTCAGAAATTCCATTAGGCTTTGACTGTTTGCTAATGAGCTTAATTGTTTACTAGTGTCTATTTGGATTAGATGGATGTTAGTGGTTTTGCTGTCTCCACTTTCATGCGTCATCTTCTCGTACACAATCTACGCAAGCTACGGACGAACAACGCCACTCTGACTTTCTCCCAAATGTAGATAGCATGTCGTTTTACCTGTTCATTGGAAAACATTAGAAAGCTGATGTAAGTGTGAGTGAAGCCCTGCAAAATGTGTTGGATAATGAATATTATGGGGAAGTGGTTCCACCATGATGATAATCATCGCGCCATGGCAAAAGATAAAAATGAGCAAGGAAACGAGATACATAATCAATACTGCACTTGTAAGGGGATCTGCCGTCGGTTACGCATCACGCTTGGTCGCATGTGCTTGCTATGTGCGTGCGTGGGCACATATTTTCGCGTCGTTCTCAGTGTCTCTCAGCTCTTCTTGTTGTGCTTGTCTTCGTCAATCCAAGCTTTGTGTTATCATCATCCTTTCCCTGTGAAATGAATACGAAGTACGTTGCGCATAACAAATAGGCGTACATACTTATTGTGACCTCTGCCCCCGCAGTATTATTAACGCACAAAGCTCCCCAGTCTGTATACATTTGCTGGAATGTTTACGGTGTCAGATAGCAAAAAAACAATTGCGTTAAGCTCAGGTTTCATGGTGTACGTATTCGCAAAGGGCTTAAAACCTGTTTATTTCTCCCACTTTCGAAAAAAAGCAATTTTTTAATGCATGCGAATAAAAAATGAGGGAATGAAAGCCAGTTCGTGCTTGACTGGAGGATCCTTTCCAACCGACTTTTAATCAATAGCTCTGCATTCAAGTGAGTTGTTATTGTGGCAACCAATTTTCTCCGCTAATACTTTCTCGACGAGGATGTTCACGAGGCACTCTTGTGGCAAGCCTCATCAATTAGGTTGATGACTTGAGAATGAAATGAAATATTTTTTTACCTTTGTATTTTGGTACACATGGGGCTTTACAAAATTTCTTCGCTTTTTTCGTCTCACATCTAATATGTTCATTAAATGAGCGTTTGCTATCGTGAGTCCAAAAAAATTCTTAATAAGGGGCATGTGCTGGAAGGAGCTTTAGTAATGAAAAAACCGTTGAAGGAAGAGCATTCATGCGTGAAGCACTATTTTGGGAAATATAGAAAATTTTGGTACGGCCATTTTCATTTGTTGCCAACCCGTCACTTGGCATGGGACTGGAGATCAAAGAGAAATTTTTCAATGGCTTTATTCAACTCAGCGACCGAGTAAAACATTCCAGCACAACTCAACCCGAAGAATGCTGCGTGCATGTGTGTGGGCGTGTCTCGCTTGCCAACAAGTGTGCATCACATTCCCTTGCTGCAGACACGTGTGAATCTTAAACAACAAAACAAAATGATGAAAAGAAGAAGCAAGCGGAACGGGGAAGTTACAACACTTATGTTGACATGAGAATGATGAAATGTAACCGGAAATAAGGGACTGGATATCTCACAGCTTTCCGCCTACTGAAAAAAAAAATTCACGTTGTATTTTCTTTCTCCACCACCTACGGAAATATTTTTCCATAGGTTAAGAGAAAGTTTGGAGGCCTTAAAGGTTGAGGCATTTCAGTTTAGTAGCACTATCATTTTTTAGAATTACTTTCAAATGTTAACAACTTTTGCAAAACTACAAAGTTTTTGAAACCATCTCTCTTTCGAATTAATACTGCCATACCAATGTTTTAAATATCACTGAAAGTAGAAAGTTTGGCAACAACTTCTTGAGAATATTTTGTCAATAGAGATGCAACAAGCTTAGCAAGTACTGAACTCCAGTAGAGCGGAACCAGGCTCAT
>JAHZNF010001637.1:0-10578 GCA_027744215.1 Troglopedetes dispersus
AATCTTTAATCTGAAACCACGGATTGAATTAATCTAATCACCAATCGGATTAATTTTGCGGAAAAAGATTAATCGTTAATCAATCAATTTTAGGAAAAAATCGTAGATTGAACAAGCCTGACCCCGGTCAAGAATCCGGGGTGGACGATGGGAGCAATGTCCCCACCAACTTTTTGATAAATTATGTGATATTTGTATATTAATATTTTTCATTAAAATTGATAAAATCTTCACTCCAATAGTACATTTCTGGAATTTGTCAGGCAATAAATTCCTGTATCTCTTTAGTGCATGTCAATAAAATTCACTAAGTGAAAAGTTTGTCCCCACCAAATCACCACTGTCCCCATCATCCCCCTGAACGATGTTTAGCCGCTGCTGGATTGTACAACACAACACACTATACTACGATTAACTAGGAATAACTAACCGAGCAAATAAACAACATCACTTAGTTTAATTAGAATTCACTAGCGCATTTCTACAAAAAAATACAGGTTCGCCTTTTTTCATACCTTTTTTTCTTTCAGCTCTTCGATTGTCGGCCTAAAACTAAGCTTCCTAAGAAGCATTTTCTTCTTCTCCTCTTTCAGTTTCTTGGCTTCTTCTGGCGTTTGTTCTACACGCATAATTTTTTAATGACATATATGGCAAAACAATTTTCACTTACGACTACATAAATTTAATGTCTGTGGACAATTTAAAACCCTTACTTTTAAGTATATTCCGCTCCTCCAGTTCTTCCTGTGATGGTCTCATACTAAGCCGTCTGTTAAGAATTAAAGCAGGGGCGAATAAGTACACTACATCATCATGGAATTTATATCTGAGATCTTTAATTGCAGACTTCACAACTGTTAGGCCTGTTAAAGGCTTCATTCGTTTTTTTCTCGAAACAATGCCCGTATCGTAATAAATGTAAGTTGGCATTATAATTAATTAACACTGAATAACTATTTTCAAGCCTCAAACTGTGCTTATTTAACACTTTTAACAAAAATAGAAACAGCTTTAAAATGCTTCTATGTAACTCGTTCACTCAGGTCATTCTCCAGATATAGCGTCTTAATCAGTTATTACCGCGCACACTGTAATTCGTCACAAACATACCTAATCAGTTTGGCACCAATAGCTTCTTTCGTTTCCTGTTGTTCCTTTTCTGAAACAACTCGAATAATATTTCTCGCTATCAGCTCATCTCGATCGGGTCTCAGCGATAGCTTCAACGCAAGACTGTCCTTTCTTGCGATTTTTGATGCCATACGATCTGAAGAAACAAAACATATATACGGTTGCATGAAAACGAAAACAATATTGTCCACGGTTAAAAAATCATCTCATTATGAGCTTCACATTCAGTCAGACAAGCTACAAACAAGGAGGAGGGGGCATCATAACTTAGGAGGAAGATAGGCAGAACAAAAATACATATCATCATCAGCAACAACAAGCTATTTCGTGATTTGTATCATCACCTTCATCATCATCATCAACAACATCTTCAAGTAAAGGCGTTCATACAAAGGTGGGTATACAAAGAAAACATGATCTAGTTAGCACATCAGTTAGAAGAGTCGCACAAAAACATGCTCTTTTACTGCAGCTATAGCCGTTTGGTACAAAAACGTCTTCACAATCTCTCAGGAAAGACGAAGTTGATCTCTTTGGGGGAACATGCAATTCTATAAAATGTGTGAAGTGGCATCGCATACCATGATGATTATTCTTTTCAGCCACATTACTTACAACAACAAACCCACGGAATAATCATGTAGCACCTCCTAACCCAAAAGGCAATGTGCAAGGCATGGTTCGTTGTTTATTTCTTATAGCATAAAAATAGTAGTCGGGAGTCGGGAGGAACTTGTTGAGAAAAAAGAAACTTACAAAATCGTGAACATTAGTCAAAACTCAAAAGTTTTTACAATTTCCCACGAATGATTTCCATGCATCCATGTGTGTTATTAAAGAATTTCAAAAGAATGATATTCAGGGTAAATCAAGCATCTTGAACAACTTGATACAATTCTAAAGGATGATGACGATGTCTGTGTGCAAAAAATGTACTATTTTCCTTAAACATATTTGTATCATCATTCCAACTAACCAACCAACCTCCACACAAGCTGTTGCACTCTAGAGCGCACCAATTACCATACATATACATACATCCACACACAGCATACAAGGAATGCCACTAAAAATCCAGTCTGCACCAGGTTTTTTTCTGATCCATTAAAAATCTCCCACTCATTCACTCTCACTCTTTACGAATGTACAAATGATGTTCTGACTCAGATTTAAACCTTATCATATCATCACTCAACAACCTTGTACGTAGGCTTTATACAAATTGAAAATTCCAACGATTTCGCTCGAGTCCCCCTGTACATCATAATTTATTCTGAATTCATTGAGAACAAGAGGAATTTTTTTTTATTTTAATCAGTAATATACTCATTTCTTCCTGGGGGACTAGTCTTAAATGAAACGTAGTTTGCACAACATACTTCCAAGAAATAAACAAAGTTTTAGGTTGAGCATGACGCAAAAGCAGCTCATGAATCATGAACTCTTTCTTCATATTCAATTCTGAAGGCCTTTTCTACCTAGGTTTTATGTAGCTTTCGCGAAAGTGCTTTAAACCTTCGCAGTCAATCGACACCGAACCGAAAATTCGTCAAATGAAAACTTGCTTTGAAGAAAAAAAACCGGAAGCTGTCTTGAAAATAGATGCGTGTTACAAAAAATACAATGCTTCATTTACATTTTAAACAAATTACGTACATCACTAAATCACGGAAGTGAGCTTCGATCTACCTACATACAAATTTCTTGGTTAAGCAAGCAGTCAGCCTTACACTGCGGGAAACATTATGAAATCGTCGAACAACGAAGCATTCTTGGCAGAAGCCCTTGATCTTAACATGACAGAAAAATATATTTAACGATCATCAGAACATCAACTTCCCGAGCTCATCATCGTTTCATTGGTGCATGGTCTTTGAAAAAATACAAGCTAATCCGCAAAACATACAACGTCAAAAAGAGAGCTTTCATGTAAACTTGTATGGCAGTTGGAATTCTAGATTCGTTCATAAACGTCAGCTAAAACTTAAAGCCTCCATTTAGGAAACCAAATTATTACCTATGTACAAGGGCAAAACAATAAAACTTCCTATCACTTCCCAAAAATACATACATGATGGCTTGTTGCTTCCAAAATAAAATTTGCGCCAGCCAAAAGCAGAAAGAAATCTTTTTGTAAGTCACCACCAAAATCACAATAATCATTTAAGAAACTTCATAACGCCACTACCACTTACTTGTATGAATATCGCTCACCCGATATGGAGACGATTTTTTGCCGTCCATTCTCATGTTATCTGTATGTGTTTATGGTGGTGATGATGATAAATAGTGCTACAATAATACTGCATAATATTCATCCCTAATATTCACAACGAAGTATTCTACTTCATCTTAAATTAGTCAAACAAGATTTTATCTTTCCACAGGAATATTTTGCTTCATGGGCTAAACATCCGGGGGGGACGGTGGGGACAATGTCCCCCCAACTTTTTGATAAATTGTATAAAATTTATATATTTTTCATTAAAATTAATAAATTTTCACTAGATTAGTACAATTTTTTAATTTGTCAGGCAATAGATTGTTTCATCTGTGTAGTGCATGTCAATAAACTTCACTAAATGAAAGGTTTGTCCCCACCAAGTTACCACTGTCCCCCCATCCCCCTGAACGATGTTTAGCGCCTGTTCTGCTTTATGGGATTTGGATAGGGTATTCTCAGTTTGTTTGCTCAAGAACTAAAGAATTTTGTACTTTGGTTTAGCATGCATTTTAAACATATTTGATGATGATGATGATGTTGATGAGGATGCTTATAGCGTGGTAAATCGCATTGTGCTCAGTCTTCACACAGCACATTCATTTTGTTTCCTGAACCTACTCAATATAGGTCGTTTCACAAGACTTGCTCCGAAAATAAAGCGGATACACGCAAAATGTTCAAGAAACAGAGGCCAGATAAGAAAAAATCTGATGAAGGCTGTACCTACAAAGAAAGAGCAGAAGATTCGAACATATACTCTCCAAGAAGCATTTTAAATAACTTACTAGCATCGTCCACACTGTCTTCTTCTTCGTCACGATATAGAACTGGACCTTCACCATCCGAATCGTCATCCTTCACTGTTACGTGCTTGGCCGGTCTGGCGTTTTCCTTATTTTCGTCTCTTTCCCTTTGAGGCAGTCCAACACCAAATCGAATAGGTCTTGCACTATTTGGTAAAAAGAAATTGAGAACATTGTCTCAATTAATATTAGCTCGGATAAAATGAAACAATTTTTTGCAACACCACCAAGTTTCCAAACACAATTGGATTTTAGGAAAACAGGTCATTGCTATTAGTCGGGATGAATGTGTGGCCACACTACAACGGCATTCCTGAAAGTTTTGTTTTAAAAGCAATCAGTTGAAGTGCCAGTAATTCGCAGATGTACGATGACTCATTCATGCAATAACCACAAATCTATCATTCTACGGCAAACGTATAACATCTTGATTTTTAGGGTTAAGAGAAATGAGTGAAGAAATATGGTGGTGGTTAGACTATTGAAGTCGTATGCAGAAAAACCTTCGGTTTGTCAGTTAAATTTTCTAGAGGAATGAAAAAGGAAAAAGAATTTCCCTTGAAATGTCAAGCCCACATCAAACAAAGACCAATAATAGCAGTTTATTTAATTATTCTATTTTAATGAAACAGCCCGTTACCTAAATATCATCCTCAGCGGTGGTCGTCTTGAAAGCATAAAGTGGGAAAAAGAAGAAATTAGTGTTATTATGAATCAGAGAGATACTGCTACAATTCCTGGCGGTTAGGAGGAGTCATAAGTACATAGTGTTTTGTAGTACTTCCAAAAGTTACAATTTACCAGAAGTCAATAATATCAGTAAATTTCCACTCGGGTATTTAATGACTTATGTAATGTTCTAGCATGTAAATACCAAGCAGCCCATAGTAAAGTAGTAGTCAGTCAAGAATGTACAAAAATACAGATACAACATACAACTGGTAAATTCATGAAATTGTACATGAGAAAACAGTAGGTGAGAAAAAGGCAAATAGCTTGCAAGATTGCATTTTACAAGTCATAATTTTTCCATTGATTCTAAATTAAAAAACTGTCTTAATGAAAATGTTTGCATAAGTAACCAGTGCTGACGATTTTGTATGGTACTATTGGTACTAAAAATGTGAAAATTATTATCTTTAAATTTTAAACGTGAGAAATATAAGCGTTAAACATTATTGTAACATACGAGAATTTTTTTTTATTCTTTCAACAGTAGGAACGAGTTTTAAGAAAGTCAATTCTTACTTGGAAATTTGTTCAAGTTTTGAGTGAAAGGACTTGTTTTCTTGAGTGGGGGTCGAGGGACCAGACCCAGAACTTGGAGTACCCGGAAGCCCTTTCTTCTTCAACGCAGATTTAACCGGCTTTGCATTGAGCTTAGGTTCCTTCGCGGGTACTTCTTCAACCCTGGTTGTATCCACGTCAGATCCACTCAGTCTGAGAAAATTCATGTTTGCTTCCAACAGTTCCTCGTCGTCTTCCGAGCCACTTCCATCATCTACATCCACAAAAGTATCAGTTTTATTATGTCAGGGATACCAACTCGAACATTTAAGGACCACCAAATCAAAATGTCCGATTTATACTTAATCCAACAAGATATTACCGTGAGGTACTGGAGGATATAAATCGGCATTCCTAGCGTTTTGCACAACCAGTGCAATGGCAGCAGCCAGATTTTGCTCACGTTCCCTTTGTTGAGCCATTTGCTCTCTGTGCTGCATAATCGAATTTCGAAGAGCAGGTAATGGAGATTGAGTTGGAGAACTGAACATTGGTGGTGGGGGGATGGGACCAATCTCTGAGACCGGTATTGGGGGCTCCGGGAGTTCAGATAAGCAGTACGGTATACCGCGCTGCGCATCAGTGTGATTATTAGCGGTGTTGCTATTCGCATTTGTATAAAATTGACCATCCGTTGGATGGTAAAAGGCAACAGAACCTCCCCCTTGAGTAAATAAAAGAAATATAAGAAATTAAATCAAAGCTAAGGCTTTCCAGTTCTTGTAATAATTGATAACAAGGTAAACTTACCAGCACTAGAGGCCGAGAAAGGATGAAGTGTCATTGTCCTATCTTTGTCCTGCATTGGCATACCCATGGAGGAAGCAACATAACTACTGGCAGCACTTATATCATTGGAAGTAGAAAATGTCATATTAACTTGACTTGGATTCGCTATATTATTGGGTTGAAAGTGAGACGAGGAAGAGACTGCGTGAATAGACTGAGAGGAATTTAGGTAACTATTTTTTAAAGGGTTCGGTGGGGAAGATCTCCCATCACACACATTGTCACTACGCCCCAGGAGTCCGCCATGAACCAACTGCCCGTGATTATGATGGTTTCCAAAGGTTGTCAAAGGCTGTTGATTATTGAGATGCAAAGGTGATATTCCATTTTCTCCTTTGGCCCCATCACAGTTCCAACTAGCCACATCTGCAAATTTAATATTTCTGTTTAATTACCCACGAAATTAAAGCGAAGTAAAATAGGAGTCCTCAATAGCCAAGTTTAAAATCTTAGGTTTTGCATACGTAATGTCAAATATGAATAGAATGATCGTTTCAAAATGACAACAGAAGTCACTACAGAAAACAGAGTCCAAAATGCACAAGAAAGCTACAGTGGATTTAACAAAACGCGCAATATTATTTATTCAAGGACTCAAGTTAAAAAGTTTCTTTTGAAATAGGTCTAGAAATGAAGTGCAAAGTGGTCATTTGGGTCAGTATGTGTGACAAATAATTCTTGAAGAAATGACATTCATCTACATACATTATAGTTTTACTTTTAACAGCAAGACAAACCATATAATTTTCTGTAAATTAGCATACCAAACACCTCGAGTTCATTTGAAGCAGAATATTAGTGAGATCTAAGAGAAACGAGTTTTTTTTAGTTTGTGTGGCATTTGAGACTAAGAACAGCAATCAGCGGAAGAGAGCGGCCGCTGTGATACAAGAGTGCTATATCATTCAAAAGATGTTGATGAACAGCTCAAAGTAAGATCTCGCTATTAGGTCTGGTGGAACCTGGAACCGTTTTACTTGCGTGGAAATTTACCCGGAGCAAAGGCAAGAAACTTATACTTTCATATGACAACAGTTTTTTACTCACTTTCTATGGCCTTTAATCGAACCTATCGCCTCGCTTTCAGGTCAGTTTCTGTTCTGATCTTTAACCGAACCTGACCGAGCCTAACCCTAAGAAAAGATAAGAGATCCTTGGATAACCATGTAACAATTTAATGAATACAAGTCAACCATGTCAACTGTTGTCACATGACGTACAATTCTACATAATGGCCATAATGACCGTAAATGAATGCTTGCATTGTTGGGTGATCATTGAGACCCTTCCGGATGTGTTTCCTTGCAAGTTAAACGTTTTGCCCAAAACCAAATACCAATCTTACTTTACTCATTAACCTCTTTTTATACCACAACGTCTGCTCTCCTCTTGTAATTCCATGAAACTGATGTAACAAATATTCCGATGTATGTAGTAACTTAACGATAACAATAACAATATAGCATGAGTAATACTGCCATGCTAGTTGATTTTATAATTTGAGGTAAAGAATTCAGGTAGACAAAATTTAAGCATGCACATGAAATCAACACCTTTATTTTTAAAAAAATCAAACTGGTACTTGACAAATGTATGTAGACTTATTTTATATTCATTATGTCAATCCAGAATTTACGGCAAAATGCGAACGCTCCATTATGGTAAAAACAATATCGAGACGTAAAGTATCCGTGTAGGATCTCGTACACAAAGCAACATCTCTATTCAAAGGTGTACGCAACCGAACTACGGAGTAAGCTAACTAAGCCAATAAGTACAGCCCAACGTTGTAAATGAATTTCCGCTAAACGCTCTCCTGTACTTCATGCTTATACATATTTCTCATAATCACACTATCAAAAAGTAAAAGCAAGCCCAACCAAGATGCATCTACTTCAACCCTTGTTGAAGTAGATGGGCAACATGAAGTACATTTGTGCAAACGTTAAAAAAAGATAAACAGGAATATACAAAAACAAAGGCAGTTACAACTTAGCTAGAGCCCACATCGATACTTTTCTCCTGCAGTATTAAGAAGAAAGTTGGGCTAACAACTCGCGAGAAGCATAAAAGAAGGAAGAATAGCTGCTAGCAACACTCAGGTATGTTTAGCATTCATGGTACTACTTGGCTAGCATCACTTCAAGAAGACTCCACTAACCCGGACTTTCTGTAGAAGTCAATGTCAGCAAGTTACATGGATTATCCGGTGGGAGTATTCCTTTCTGCACAAGTTCTTCTCGGTTTGCTCTGACCGACATTTTCCGCTCCAACGCTGTTTACATGGCAAGGAGTTCGTTTTTTTATAGGAAGTCAAGATGTCCGCATCACATCAATCACACATGGTTCATTTCGTTGAACGATGAAAGCGAGAAATTGAAGAGAAAAAAAAATAGTTCATCAACTTTATTGCTTGCAAAAAATCGAAATAATAATAACAATGGAAGGCATAAAATAATATACTATAAAATACATGGTGTGGTGTGACGTAAAATGAAGGTACAAGAAACACAAGAATAATATACCGTCTACGAAACTATATAGATAGTTCAATTTTGACTAGCTCACAGTTTGGTAAGGGTATGTAGGAAACAAAATTTTTTTTTATAAAAACAGCACAAAAATGAAATTTAATACTTTATTCTTCATCTGAAAGCACGAAAATTCATAGAGTTAGAACATTTAGCTCTAGCATCTGCATCACTTTACATCTAGCACATTATTACGATTGCTGCAGTTGCGTGCAACTTTTGCTGTTGGAATAATGATTAAAATAGCTAACATTTTCTAGACATACAAAGTATGAAACAAATATACGCTTTGGTAATATTATTCGTTTATTTGCGCTGTTTTTCAGAATGCCATTGTTAATGCTTCTTAAAGTTTCAACTGATACAATTTAGGAAGTTGAATAAATTTTTTAGCATTTCATACTGTCCTAAAAGCAAACATCCATATTTAAGCATTTGCAGACTTTTTGAGCTCGTGAAACTTTGTCAAAACAAAAAGTTTATTTTATACATGGATGTGTTCTTTGGTCAAGTTTATTTTTCACAGATCGTAACGTGAGAAAAAAGTTTCTCACGTTTTACAATACACGTAGAATGTATTGTATTAAATTGAATTTGCATACAAGTATTCATCAAACTTAAAACTCTGACAACTCTCTAGTTTTTCACTGGAAACTAGCAAATTTTAAGTGTATGAAAATTTCTTTGTTTTACTGACAAAAACACCATTCCGTCCTGCTGTGCCCTTTTTAAAACATTTGCACATATGAGAATTTTGACTTGATTAGTACGGTAGACTTACATCTGGAAGTTGCTTCGAATTTCTCGGATTTCTTCTTCCTCTTCCATTTCCACGGTTTAAAAAGCCGTCCAAAGCTAGAAAATTTACTCTTTCTTGGGGGAGGCGGACTTCTAGAGCTAGGTGGTCCCACACTGGATGACCTGGGCCCGATGCCATTTGGTTTGGTTTTTGCTGTAAAATGAGAATAGATACCACGTCAAAAATGAAAACATGCTTCAATACTTGAACAAAGCTATAAAACACGTAGCCCCCACTTTTCTTATCGTTGTTGGTCACGCCTGCAGTTTAACTAATATAGAACCATTATATTCAAATTTAAACCAATCACAACATTGCTCGTTAGCTTATAGTTAGTTATTTATTTGTCCAAAACCCCAGTTCCTTTTTTTATACCTGCTGAGGCAACCTTGTTTAATATAATTCTGTACTACCTATTAATTGTTCATGCAATAAATGTGACTACAGCATGTGCTTGCATGTTTCGCTTGTTGCATCTATAAGATGGCATGGCTGGGTAATAATGAATATTTGAACATCTATGAATTATTTTTTTTAGTAAGTACTACCAATAATATTGTTCTAAGTCTATAAATAATATGTGTGCTGCATATATTACGCTGGTTTCATCCAATGTTTCACTCGTAAAATCTTTTTAGGTCGTGTAATTACAAACGAGTAAAAAAAATTTTTGCAACAAAGATGCAATCAATTGTGAGTGAATTGTACATAAATAATTTTGTATCAATTAGATTCTTATGAAACCCGCTAGATCAATTCACAGCATAAAGTGGAGAATATTTTTTATACTACAGCCTCGGTTCTATGCTAATTACATGTATATAAAAGTATATTATTGTGAGTTTTTGTCACTGGTCTACAGCATTTCTCAATATTATTCGATCATAAACTTGGACAAACTTTAAAAACGCAAAATTTAAAAGTTCGAACATTTACTTTGTATATAACGTAAAGCTAAAAAGTTCCGACTGTGCCTATGAATGAGTACAACTGAGATAGCTGGGGAAAATAATT
>JAHZNF010001638.1:0-13061 GCA_027744215.1 Troglopedetes dispersus
GGTATAAAAGACCGAGCGGGGAGCTTCACGATCGTTATTTGTTTTATATTTGAAAATTTTAACTTTTGGTTCTTGATGACCATGCATTCGTTCTTGTATCCAAGACTTATATTTAACAAGCTATTTAACTTTTGGTTCTTGACGACTATCGATTCCTGGTAGTATTTGAAACTTATATTTAGCAAGCTATTTTGAGAATCAAGTATAAATCCAATTTTAAAATCAATTAAAATTTTATGTCGGTTTAAAGGAGTTCCTAATAAATTCAGGGCTACGTTACTGATGTCGTAATGATGCGGTAATGTACGCCCACCATAAGAATTCAAGGAATTAAAAAATATGCCATATGAAAATGGTTCCAATTAATTTTAAATTAATGATGACATGATTATCTTTATTCGCCACAATAAAATTACAATAATATAATAATAATAGTAATAAGAATAAGCTTACAACAATAGATATTATAACACGCCACTAGATTCTTTCACGTAGAATTACACTGCGCATCGTCTAAATTAACAAGTTTTATGATAATATATATCTCTACTGTATAGTATTCAGATATCGATATCTCAAAAAAAATTGTGGTATGTGGATACGTTTCAGGTGTACGAACTCTTCACAAAACTTGTATCAATATCAACGGTGAATAGCAATTATTATTACCATAATAATAGCAAAGTAGTACATAATTATAATATATAATATGATAGTTATATGTGTAATGTATCGAATGTTACACAAAAAAACTGTGACAAAAAAGCACAGTCCAGTCAAGACATGGGTTTTGTACAGAAAGAGCAAGAGACTCTCTTTTTTTATTACTTTCACTTACAGAACATTGGTCAAGGGAATTTATTTTCTTTATTTGTTTAGTTTGAGTAAAAGTTTTCCGTTTGTCGGTTTCTGTCCGTATCAATATTGTAGTAATATTTTTACTTCAGATTTTTTTGCCTGGTTACGCCAAAGGCGCATTTGGGACAAAGCAAAGTTCCCTAAGTCAACAGTTTTTTTTTAATTTGTAGCTTGTTGCTCTACGATGGATAAAGCTATCGACATTCGAAAATTATATGCATGACGTATGTAAGTAGGATGTTTGTATAACCACTACATGTTTCATATTTGTCCGTCTAACGTCGCCAACACATTATGTTTGGCAGATTTCCTTCGTACAACATGTTTTAAAGCTAATGATTGTTTCAATTTAAATTCTGAAAATAAGTTCATTCGTCCATGTATTGTACAATTTTCTGGATAAGGTTCGAAATTCATTTTTTTGTAAAGTCATTCTAATATAATATGTTTTGTATCACGTTTTCTGTTTCTTTGTAAATACGTAACTGAGTTTCAATTGTGATAAAAATAAGTTTGAGAGGAATCGTTTCAGAATTTCTTTTTCAGGTATTCCTACATCAAGTCAGCACGCCGTCTGTAACGATTTGTCACCAGATAAGATATTCAAATTTAACTTTTCTTCTGATTGTATTGTGAAAAGAAGGGATGTGGAAAATAAATTAATGCTACCAACAGGAAAATACTACTGAAATGTTTGGAAGAGTAAAAATAAATGATATATTCAGTTTTGTAAAGTAGCAAACGAAATAAAAATATAGAGCAAGAAGTTTTCAACTGAAATTTTTGTTTGATACAATAACACCCGTTTTACAGAGTATTCCTACATAAAATACTCTCATGACATAAAACGGAAAAAATGTGGAACTTGAGTAAAAACTAAAGAAAAGAAATATGGAAATGTAAAAATATCTTCAAGGAATTCAAAATTATACTCGTTTAAATTGTTCACTTCCAATTAAACGTTGGAAGTAGAGTTGGGAATACCCGAGCCACGCTGCTTATTTTTTTTTGTAAAAAGGGAAAGCAAAAACAGTAACCGTCTTTCCCAATCTATCTCCAAGTAAAATTGGATACTATGGTGTACTGTACATCATAACAACAAAACAAAATAAAACATGATTGAGAACAAACAAAAATTCTTACTGTATATTTCCTCAACATACTCGGTAATTAATTAGTGTTATCATTAGTTTAAAAATTATTAAGTGATTATCAGAAGAACATAAAAGCTAACTACTAAAAACCCTACAGATGATGGTATCATATCTGGGAGATGAGTTCATCTTCAGGCGTCACTTGGACTGAACGAACAATTATCGGTATGTACCGAGGGTACTGTACTTACTAATCGTGTGTAAATCGGGACGACAAATAATTATTTTTCATTAATCTAGAACGCGAAAAGCAATCATTACACAAGTGAATAGCAAAAAATAAATAAATATCACTGTAATTGATATATATCCTCCTTATCGCTAGAATATTTTCCAAACTTTTTTCCTCTTCTAGTGTCTGCTGTGCATATAATTTAAACCAAAATTGTAGGCAAAAAACCCAGCCGCAACTTGTGTGAAAATTTTGTATTATATTTTATAGTAATTGACCCTGTACAAATTTCGTTTTGTGCAGATTGTATATATTTTTTTTGTTAAACTCTCCAAATCAGTTTGTCTTAATCAGTATTAATTTCAAATATCTTTGCGGATTGTTTCGAACAGACTTGTTAATGGATTGCCAGGTCGTTCCGATTATAATTCGTAATCTTCCTGATACTTCCTTTTTGTTCATTCATGGTAAAAGTGATAATAATGCTCTACACCAAAAAGTCCAGTCCACAAAATCTATCACTGCTCTGGCTTGACACACTCGTAGTCGACAAAGTTTTCTACTTACCATATAGTTTCTAGAGATAGTTTATGTTAATTGGGTAGGTAGGTAATTATGGTAGGAATTAAATCAAAGGAGCTTCACAAGTGATATTTCTGTATACCGAAGAAGGACTTGCTAGTAGAACGCCGTCTGCCCACGAGGAAACATAATTGAATGACACTTACAGTAGTTAAAGTAAATAACGATACGTCAATATAGTCAAGTACATCATACTACGACATTACGAATTATTTTACACGTATAACATTACATTAAATATTCTTGTAGTACATTTTAATTATCTGATCTATGTATTATGTATGATTACGTATTAATTTATATACTACAGCTTCCTGTATATTTTGATAAAATTGTTGTTCTGAAAACGTACGAGGTAAATATTTTTTTTATTATAATTTCGTCCTCCAATAGTATATATTTATAGTTGGATATCGTTTTCTCATGTTCGAGTTTTTACATGGATGGAAAATTATCGGATTTCACAGTTCACTCCAGGTACAAACATTCTCATGCTGGTAAAATAAGTACGGTAGTTATATAATCATTTGTGTATCTTACTAGAATAATAAATAAATATATCGATATTTTGTTACTTCTATTATTATGAAATTTTTCTTCGTAATCTACATGAAATATGCAGTATTCAGTTATATTTTTCGTACGTATCTTTTTCTTTTAAAAAAATCTGGACACGATTTCCTTTGACGCGGGCGAGTTCCGAATTCTACAGACGAGCTCAGTTTATTGTTACCTACAACACCTTCCTTTTTTACTAATTTGATTGTAATTAAGATTTTATTAATATTATAAAATAATTTATTAAAGTAATATCTAATTAAAGCAAATGTTTACATTTATGCTATCATTAATAAAACAAATGTATACATATATAATTCAATTAAATGATAAAACCTTGCCTATAAATTTCCTACAAGTAATCGTATATACAGTCAACATCTCCGATTATTCAGAAACAACAACAACAACAACAAGGAAGCATGACTTTTAAAACTTTACTCCATTCCTTCCTTTCTTGATCAAAGAAACCAAACAATAAAAATTCAGCAGATTGATGAATTACACTTTAAGTAGGTTCATGTCCTTCAATGTTGTCGCCAAACGTAGATAGTGGATTTTAATCAAAATATTTACCATGTACAAACTACAACTTAAAATCTGAAAAATATTATAGCATGAGACACTTGTCATTTACTTCACTAGAAACCTTAAAGCTATCAGACGGTAAGTATTTAGCATGTAAATAACCAAACCATAAAAAAATTATTTAGGTGCAAAAACAGATTTGTTGGGATTTGAATCATGATAATATTCACTTCTTTTTATACAAGTTGTATTTAAAAAAATGATACGCATAAACACTTTGTCAAAACAGTAGACACTGTCTTGGTGACTGTCGCACACCTTTATACAATATAAAAGTTCCTCTTTAATCAAATTGATGTGGTTCTCATATTAAATTTGAAAGAAGGTGTTTATGTATCTCTGCAACTGCCACTTGTATCTAATATTTTGTTATAAAACTGACAATTATATTATTTATGTACACGTAACTAAAAACCTATCAATCTTTAAATGACTACCACATCTAAAATAATTGTCTTTAGCAGATCAACTTTCAAATTACTCAAATAAATATTTTTTTTTCGACACTATGTAGTATCCACTAAAATATTAACATTATTATAAAAAATTCTAGAAAAACAAACAAAACAAAATCGTTCTAATAAATCACAAAAATGACCTTCGTAGATTTGTGGAGTAAAGGTACAGAATTTATCCATGTACAAACAACAACTATGTAGTATTAACCTTGCTACACCTAAGTATTAACTCTATTTACACAATTCTACATTAAGTTAACTGGTACTGCATAACTCACCATGATATTTAGAATGATATAAGATAAAATTCACTTCCACTACTATCATAATGTATGTATGTATGTACATATTATTTTCTTCCTTTATGCCATCTCGGAAGGAAACTTTATGGTAAAAAGCATTATGCAAGATATCCATACTTATCGTATGCACGCACCACTTATATTCATTTTTATATTGAGAGAAAAGTATACATTTCGGGATAAGTTTTGACTCTTTGAGTTTAACCATCTGGCGCATAGAATATAAATATGTTATGCTTACCTACTATTATGCTTATCTTATATTACGTATTCCTAGCAACAAGCAATAATATTAGTACCTAATAATAAATGTAACTTTAATTGGATAGTTCTATACTTATGGTCTTAGCACAAATGTCAAACATGTGCTGAAAAAAAATGTAAAGTTTTCCTAATTGGAGTAGGATAGTGCAGTCATCTGGGGTATATATTTATATGTGATACATTTTGTGGTTATCCATATATGACATTACTTTGTTGTGATGTCTGATAGTGTTCCAAAAAATACCCATAAATATTACGTGTAAACGTAGTTTAAATTTTTTTTTCCAGTCTGATAAAAGTTCACATTTATTCAGCCTTGAAAGCAAAGTCGTCATCATCCTGCTCAACCTGATAACTGTGCTTCCTTTGAAAAGAAAATCTTTCTCGGGGTTTTGTCATTTTTTATTTCTTTCTTCGTTCTCAGTAAAAAATAAATCGCTGTGCGTAACACCACCTGTGTCGTGACGACTATCTGCTTCAAAGATCCTTTCTCATACATCTAGTATCCAAAATAATACCAGCTTGATATTTAGCCAAGATGAGATACACACTGACCCACAATTTAGTAATTGTGACGTTTAAGCAGATTTGCAATTCTCAGAATTCTTCAGAAGTTGAAATCAATTTCTTATTTATTCCAAATATGTGTGCCTTCCAGAGCTGCACTGGCATAGCAAATAAGGTTCTTGGTTCCTCCTTAGCGTGTCACCTTAATTAAAGCTTTTGTGAATTTTGGTATTGGAAAATCCGTTGGTGAAATCAAGCCTCCGAAATAAAAACACAGATCAGCTTGAGCAAAGACTTTCTTTTCGGACATTTTGGTTTGTATCGTGATTTGTATGAAAATACTGGACTCCTACAAAAATGATTGTCAGCTAGCGCACCTGCCTCATGGAAAATATTTTTTTTTTGTGCCTCGGGATAGATAGGACAATGGACAAAGGGAGCTGGTATAAACTTGTGTGCATTGTGTATACAATTTGTATGATAAAAACTACCCCTGACAATAAATTAGCAGTACTGAAAAACAAACTTCCTACAAAAATACGGTTGACATGATTCTACAAAAATCCAAAATTAGCGTACACTCTGTAACAATAAATTACTCCTACTGAATTAACTATTAGCTAGTATACCTAGAAAAAAAAAGCAACGACAGATCTTGAATTCATTCTTAAAAGTAGTAACAGTTGTAGCAGTAGTAGTAGGGTTGAATATAAAACTAATTCAGTAGAAATGTCTCAGCGTGAGGAGTCTGACGAGTTCTCATCGTGGTTTCCTTCCTTTGCGGCCGCACCCCCGGTGGGTTTCTTCTTCGAGAGGTAGTTTTTTAAGCACGCCACCTCGGTAGCGAGGCGGGCGAGTTCCGATTTCAGCTGAGAATTCTCCGTTTCCAGCATAGACTCTTCCATGAGCCGCTTCTTGCCGCGCTTGCGTTGTGGGGAGGACGCAGAGTCCTTGGTCGCTTCCCCGTTTCCCGGATTCTTGAACGAGGAGAGGGGACTCGGCTGCCTGTTCTCCGACGCGTACTTCTCGGACCCTTCTCCGTTGATGGAAATCCCAGAATCTCGTTCGTCGGAACTGCCGGAGCCACTGCTGGTCACCTCGTCATGATCCCAAGGGGTGCAGGGTGGGCTCACCTGAGATTCTTGCTTCAAGCCATGAGTGTGAGCGACGAATGGATAGGCTGGGAGCTCCTTCTCACCCAAGTGACTCTTGTGACGCAGCTTGTGAGGCAAGTTGCTGGCTGCCCCCGCCCCCATTGTTGTTGTTCTGATTGTTCTTCCCGTTCGCGTAGAACTTGGGTGGGGCCGCAATGTCCTTGACCGCGTGCTCCCCGCTCGGGCCAAAGGTGTGCTTCTCCGGGATCACTCCGTGAGAAATGGAGCGACACTCGTCGGAGTCGGAGTTCGCCTCCTCCTCGTGTTCCATGATCTCTGAGGAGGACTGGTTCCCGTTCAAACTCAGGTTGAGAATGTTTTCCGACGGAGAGATGCTGCTGCGCCCACTTCGGTCAGTGTTGCTCGACGGGTTGTCACGGTAGTCATCCTGGAAATTGTTGTACATCGGGCGGTGGTCACCACCGTGTGGCTTGCCAATCTCGATTATTGGTGGATGGAGACTGGGATGCGGAGCGACGAGACCGGCCAGTTGATGTTGAGACGGGCTGCGAGACCGACTTTCAGATCTGTGCCCAGTGTACGGCTCCGGACTCATGTCCTCAACTGAATCCAGTCGCTCCCGACGACGATTGTCATCCGGAGAACCGTCGTCGTCGAAGCCCTGATAGTCGTCCTTCATATCGGGGAAATTACCGGTTAGGTCGAACGCCACCTGAACCGGGAATGGCGGTGCCGGTGGCACTGGGCTCCCGTTCGGAAACATGTGATGGCCAGGAGGGCCCACCATTGCTTCGCGACTTCTGTGTGCTGCCATCATTGGGCCATTTGGTAAGGGAGCTGGTAAACCTGGGTTGCAACCTTCATTATTTGCTGGAGAGTCGGGGCCGCGAGCTACCATCACTTGACCCCTCAGATGTGCATCTGCACAATTAAAACAAAAACAAACTTCATAAATATCACCATTCCACAACAGTCGTCATCACTACTATAACTTATAATGAATATTATGATATCTAAAGCGCTCAATGTTTATGGACCTGCTTCACAACGGCTTCAACAGTCTTTACAAAAATATTACGCCAAAGTCTTTCATACAACAGCAAGGTAAGTAAGTATCTTGTAAGTATCTTGTTGTATCTCTTAAGTTCCTTAGGGTTTTTTTTAAGCACACACTCAACCAAGTAAAACTGAACTTTCTCCTTTTAATTCACATGACTCCCTTCTCAAGAAATGCTGTAACAAAGAGCGACAATGGAAAATCCTCATACACCATTCCCACCCTAAAACTCATGGAAGCGTAGACTCTGGCCAGGCAGAAGTGAAATGCCTCCTGCCTTTGTTCCTCAACTCCCAACTGAGCACTGACTCAGAACAAGCTTTCCATCAAAGGTAAAAAATCATGGCCTGCAGGAGTGAAACGAACTTGTACGCGATGGTATCAACGCAGTTGTTGACTAGAAAGGAAAACAGTGGAGAGTCCTACTTACATGCAACCCGCAAAAAAAAGTATTCAAAGGCGACCAACTTCACTCACTCACTCACACACACACACACACAGCATTTTTAGACAGCCTGCCTTTCTCTCTCCAGTTTTTTTTGCGGACAATCAGTGGCTGTTTTTTGGCAAAACAACAAGGAGTACACAGAAACATTCGTATGTAACATGCATGCAACCAGCTTCGCAGAGGATTTAATGAGAAAAATGAAAGCCAAGAGAAAAAAAAAGACTGTGGATGCCCGGATTATTACCGCCATAGAAAAACATCGTTATGACATAAGTACAGTGGAACAGGGCACGTTCCAGCGCTCCACAATTACACAAGCTTTATATCATCGCCACCTCTTCTGACGTCTGTAGGAAAGCCTTCCTTCCTCTCTCCCTGTACTACGCTGAGCACTGTGAACTCAGTTCTTTATACCTTTACCAGTCAGCCTATCTTTCTTCCAAAAAAAAACACGGAGTGAACTCACGTGCAGCGGAAACGTGGCTGTGAAATAATAAAAAGGAAACTCTTCAGAGTGAACTTGACTCTCCTTCCACTTTTGTTCCTATGTTGGCTTCATGTGTGCAAAAAAATCTTTCTTTTTTCGCAGTTATATAACACCAGTTACTTTGGGTATGTATGGCAATTCGCTTTCATTGTTTATTGTCTCAAGTTGCCCGTGTTACACACTCTTTCACTAGGAAAATATATGGTAATGGTAGTTTTTACCTTTTTAACAAGTTTATTGAACGGTGTGTCCATTTTTTTTGTTAGGTATTTTCATGAATATTATTATGATAATTTTTTTGTTTTGCCATTCATTTTCCAAATTAAGGTATTTTTAATTTATTATTTTATACAACATTAAATAACTCAATGAAAATTGGGAAACGCGAGAACTATAGCTTTTCAGGTAGGAAAGAAATTGCCGGCGTATTTCATGTTTGAAAAGTAGTAATGCAATCCTGGTCATGTAATAACAACAAAAGGATTGCGCAATAATCAATGGGAAGCCGGAGCCCTGAACTACTAGACAATTTTCTCGTTTCCAGCTCGCAAAGCCGAAAAAAAACATGAGACAATGGAGAAAGACTACAACTACCTTCATTTTATTAGCGAAGTAATATGAATTAGTTATTGATTGGCGATTGTATTATGGGAAACGAGACCACTACTGCGTGCATTCACCGCGTTATCAACGTATGTGTATAACTACTGTCACATGTGAAATCCGGACTGGCCCAAAGTTTTCCCTTCATTTTCCTCTTGTTCTCTCCACACAGACGTGGAAGTTTGAGAAAGACAAGGAACGAGAGAGAAAGAGAGAGAGAGAAACAAGCACGTCAGGCGGGACAGGCGTGTGTGTGATGTACTTTCAAGGATGAAGGAATGTAATAGACGTCTCTCTTAAACAGAGAATCAGGGCCAATGGGGGAGCACCGTGCTGGTAAACACGTACATGCATTATAGGCATTATAGTTATTATCTCGCTGAACATCTTTTTAAAGTGTTATATTATTTTTTGGTACATTTTTGTACCTTCCAGCCAGAATATTATTATTAGGATAATGTTGTGCTCCAGTTTGCGTGCATGTGTAATGTGTGTAGAGCTAAAAGAGCGACGCGGCGTTGTTGGCTAGGATTACATATTATTATTATTATTATTATTATGTTTTGTGTTTTTACCTTGCGAAAGTCAGTCACCTGACCATGAAACTAGTGCAACGTGCCTCCGAGAATGTTTGGTAAGGTGAAAATTGCGAAAAAAGTTAACATGGGAGAACTTAGCATATGTATGCTTTCCCAACTATAAATGTGTGTGTAAAAATAATGAAGAACTGGATACATCAGAATGCTGGCATGTCAGAGCTTTTGAGATGGGATGGACACATTTGTGTCCTATTTAATATTGCACAAGAGGAGTAACATGCTAAATTACTTTGAAGGTGGGTCTGTCTCTCTCTTTCTCTTTATTTTGACCAGAGGAAGTTTGATAAATGTAGGTATTTTATGTTCCACGTAATTTTGAATTAAAAAGACAAACTAGCAAGGAGATATTAAGTTCTATTTAAATGTTATGCATATTTTGATAAGAAACTGAGAGTACATGCTTCCTTGTACACTTTACGTGTAAGGGTTTGCTCCTCTTGTTTGCTAGAGAGTGAAGGTTACACCGGCAGAGTGAAAATAAAATGAGAAATAAAGTTGCTCCTTTGAATGGAGAAGGGTATGGCGTAACAATAATGGAAGAAGGAGAAGTGTGCGAGCTTTCCAAGCACACATGACACATCCCGATGATATCCTGCTTTCTCTTCCTTTCGTAATGCGCGATGAATACGTAATCGTGTCAGCTCGAAAAAAAACACACTACCCGCACTTTCAACAGGCACGACAACGTGCCTCTTGTCCAATTCCTTTTGGCTACGTAATACTACGTATTACACATATCCATGCACCATTTCCATTATTACTTCATGTATACTTCTGTTCTCAGCTTTCACAACATAAGAGTCTTAATATGGACAGGCATGTGGCTCACAACAGTAAAATAATCTAAATTAAAACACAAGTTGTTACTGACTCTCTTCCAGAAAAGGAGCAGCTTATTCGTCCTTTATTCATTCCAAAAATATTTTCCTTCTTAAATAAGAAATTATGTGTGGGCAATGTTACAAGTATATAAACACGGCTTATATTTTGTTGTTTTTCCAACTCCAACTATATTCATGAGTTCTCTTGGATGAAACTCTTAAAGAAAATGACAAAGTTTACACTTTTGTAATGCATGGTGAAAATTAAAAGGAAGACGAAGAGAACAAATATCATCACAAGTTCACCATACTTCAGCCATATTATTTATCCTTTGAGAATGTCAATGGATATGCACCGTAAGTAGCATTTACCGTAAGCCACAAAGGATCACTCCAAAGAATTATCAGAATCTAAGTTGAGAAATTATTTACGTGAACTTGGTAAGCGCAATTGGTCTCAAGGTAAGAGTTGAATACCTAACACTTACGAAAGCATTAGATTGATGGCAGGTGACCGACATAATAAGCATGTGCACGTGCGAGTGGCAGCTACAGTACTTCAGGAGAAAATCCTATTATTTTATTAAGGAGGTGAGATAACGGGGGGAAAATAGTGGGCTATTATTATATTAATAATAATATTCTTAGAATGAAACAAACAACGAACAGTGAGCACGAACAAAAGGGAAACAAAAAGCATTTCACAGTAGCTAATCAGACGCGTAACAACAAAAAATAATGCACCCCAAATAATGATGGACATCCATTTTCTCCACAATTATTCGTCTCATGTGCTTTTCCCATTGAAAAAAGCTCAATATTTCCTGGCTAACATATCACATTGAAATGAAAGGAAAATAAAAGGTAACTGGAAAGCTCGAGTTCGGAAGGGCGGAAGTGCTCGGCACTTCTCGCGAGCCACACTCTTACTCTTCTTTTCTTCTCCAACAGTCACCCTACACATACAAACTTTTTCATGTTATCTAACAAACGGGTGACGTTTGCGAAAAATATATATATAAAGTGCGACTCGCCAAAATGTTATACAACTAACCACGAAACCTTGTTTAGCTCAACCTAGAAAAAAAAAGATGCTGAGTGAGTCAATATCACAACAGGCTATTCCAGGAACTACTTTTATTACAGTAAAACGTTCAAATTTTCCTTTCTCCTTTCTTCATCATCTCCCTTCATCATCATCGCTCTCGTGATCATCTCCACTCTCTCCGCTGACAACAAACACATCTCCGTTTACATAACAGAGTCGTACGACCATGCTCTTTGATACGAGAAGGAATGGTGACAGCGCAAACAAGGGGAACAAAAAGTAGACGAATAATATTTTATTCTGCACACAGTGTTCACACATGGACAACTCTGACAATCTATTTTTGTGCGATAACTTGACTTTTAGAAACTCGTCTCTCATCCAAGCACACTTGCGATGCACTTCAACCTGATTGTCATCGGAGTAATGCGTGGAAGTAATGTGGAACAAAAGGGCGAAAAGTTGTTGCGTAATCTTGTAAAATATGGCGAAAATTGAATGGAAAAATGATGACAAATTGTTTACGTAATTTTAGCCAGGCTTATTAGCCTGCGCAAGCACAAGATGAATGAGGAAAATGAGAGAAAGCTATTTGATTCTACCATGGCACGGGAGGGCAAAAAGAAATGATAAAGATATTGTATTGGGTTCCCACTTTTTTATTCTAAAAGGTTGTTTACAATGAGCTACTCTTAAAAAATAGGTAGTCCAAGAAAATTGGATCACTGGGAGCTCTCCTTGACAGTGAGAAGTTGAGAGTGATTCGCTTTTTTAGCATAATAAATTTTTATGTGAAAGCAAATTTCCTTCCAATGAAAAAGATTGTTTTATTTTCCTGATTTTCCGGAGACCATGAAAAATGCAAACGTGCATGGAAGCTCACGTGCAAATCGTGCTTCCTTCTCTTATTCAGGCAGAGGCGAATTGGTGGATAAAATGGGTTTCCCGTTTCTGAATTTGTTTTATAGGGATATTACCACTTTCCACCTTTCCCCAATAAAAGGTTAGGTAAACTGAAGCACGTACATTGGATTTCATTAACATTGTTTTCTATTTTATGCTAGGAATGCTCTTAAAGTCATGGTTGACTTTGAACATAAAATCCTTTATTTTAAGTAAAATGTCAAATGTAAAATGGATGCGTTTTACAAAATTGGCATGTGGTATCTCCGCTGGAGTAATTGTTCAGTCAATGCTCTTCTGTGGCTGGACCAGCTCTTATGTAAAACCTTTCACAATTATTCGACAAACGCAATGTTCTGGAGACAAGTTGCATCAGTATTTTGTGTGCACGAGCACGTCTCACTCTACAGATAAGCATAGTCTATCAATTATATCAACAATGTTATGTATTACTCCATAGATTGTGAGGAGTTAGCTAACACAGACCATGATTCTGCAATCATAATGATGAAATCTATTAAATACACCACTCTTCTT
>JAHZNF010001639.1:0-12365 GCA_027744215.1 Troglopedetes dispersus
CACACATCAACGTGTGGCAGGCTATTGTGTCGGGAATGTATAAGAAACGATATATTATTGCTTGTTACAAATGCAAGGAATTTTCTCGGAGTCAAATTCTATTGTATTTCGCTTTTTCTTACGAAAATAAATATGTGGCATGTAAATGCGGATACATGCTTAAAGTATATATATGGTACACAATTGCAAAAAACGCTTCAGGAATACGAAGATAAGATGGTCTCAGACCTGTCGTGCTTCTCCCATCCAAAAAATATATTGTATCCGCTGGTGGGAAGGGAGTGAGCATAAGAAATCAAGCATTCATTTACATTATTGTATAATGTATACTTATTTTCTTCTTTCTCCTGTGTACAGTAGAGACAAAAAAACTAAATCTTAACGGCAGGAATAATGTTTGGAATGCTGACATAACAGTCGGTTGTATCTACTATGACAAAAAAAACTTTTTTGTCTATACACCAAAAATTTTTTTCTTCAATTTCATAAGATCGTGGATGAAATATCCCACCCTACAACTTAAAGCTGCATGAAGTTACTGTTTTTTTGTTTCATGTGTATATTACAGTACCATATTTTTTGATGTGGTGGTCCGTTAGTGTTAACTGTGCCACTAGAAATGTATGTAAAAAAAGACGTATGTGAGTGAACCAGTATAGAAGTCATAAATACGACGCTTTTTCCTGCTTGGGTGACTGCTCTTTCTTTCAACGCATACAATTCTTTTTTCTTATATCCTGTATCAGTATCAGCTGAAAAAACCAAGAAAATGTTTCCAAGTAAATGGTCCGCTCTTCTTTAGTTTTGCTGCGTTCGGCTTGGATGAGCATTTAGTGATCCTTCGGTTTGGTGCAGTGGTTGCTTTTCATACTCATTTTCTTCGTTCTATTACACGAGGTATATATAAACATACATTTTGTGTACATATATATATTCATACTGTATGTATGACAAGAAAAAGTGATAGTACCACATTACATTTTTTTTACCATGTATATAAAATATTGCAAAAGTTAGCTGTATCAGTTCGCTTCCCAATCTACCATTATTCCACGCGACGATGATGGTGGCACAGATATGGATATTACATCTATTGGCAGGGTCCCTTTCGTCGGTTTTTGGGTGCCACGACCACACGCGTGCACTATACTGCCACGAATTTTACGAGTTAACACAACCAAAATAATATTATATGACATGAAACGACTTTCTTTTTCTTCTGGTACTTCTTGTTGTTGTTGTTGTTTCTTGAGGATCTTTTTACTTTACTTTCTTCTTTCAAGTTTTCCCGTGCTAATCTTATCCTTCCTCCAGTGGTGAGCACACTTTTAGTTTGGAAATGAGCTGCAAACGGAGCTGTCGTGCTTGTTTCTTCTTGTTGTGATCCATGAGTAACAGTACATCTGTCAGGAGAATCAACAAGAAGAAAATGGGAGTGGAGCAGGGAGCACGACCACGACTTTTCCAACATAAAATAGAGAAACAAGTTTGAAATAAAAATGAGATTGCGCACTTTCTAAATATACAAGAACCTAACTCCCACCAAGTATGTAGTAGTTAGGTAGTAAAAAATTGAGTAAATAATGTTGGAAGAAGAAAGCAAACGGGAGAAGAAAAATATGTGTGTGATCATCTCATTTCTGCCTCACTTCCTTTCCCCTTGATCTGCCAAAAGTCACTCACTTATAATCATTAGTCCGAAGGGATTATATTTTCTTATTCTCTAAGCGTTGTTTCCTTTTTCTACCTCAAGAGAAATGGATACGAGCTCATTGTAACCTGCGCTCAGAGGAAACCTTAATACATGATTTGAAAAGTGGTTTCTCTTAGGATTTATTTTTTTCGCCTAGCGTTCCGCTGAAGAGGAGGAAGGAAGTGAGCAAAAGGAAAATTAGAAGAAGAAATAAAGATGAAGTGATCCATTTATTATTTTTTTTGTTTTTCTTAAGGAGTGAAGTAAAAAAAGTGTAGGGGAGTAGCTAGTGTGGTAATAGGATCACGTCCTCGACAGCAGTTAAGGAGAAGAAAAGAAGAGGAGAAACGAGGTGACTATGAGTTATAGTGTGATTATCAATTGTAGTTGAGTGAGTGGTAATGGAATTAGAAGTGGTGTGGTGGTGGTAGGAAATCGTCATCAGTATCATCATTACATCAGTCTCGGTGATTTCGTGCCCAGTCACAACAACCAGGGAATTCACATAGTTCATCCTCAGAGTTTTTGTTGGTGGTGATCCATCTAGTTTTTGTTATAAATATTCTATATATCGCATACACATTTTTCCTACTTCCTATAGTGTCATGAAGAGATGACAGGACAATGATCGAACACTTGAGAATCAAAGAGAAAGGAGCGAATGTTTTCATAGAAAGGAACTTGGAGCACGCAGCTTTATTTATTTTTGTTCATCCGTAGTTGTTCCTATCTGTTATTTATATACACACGGCAAAATACATATTTTATTGAGGGATATCATAGAAGAGGCTATTATTATGTTCTGAACATTTCACATCATCCCAACTCTGTTGCGTTTCAATACAAAAGCAATAGTAATACACATCCTAGGATAATATACATACATTTCATATGTATGTATTTTTGTATATGTCTACATTTACCACTACGAGTTATGTAATAGAATAGGGTTATCATAAGAGGATGTGCTGCGCATTGAACTGGAAGCAATAAAACGATCACCACGCACCATAACCAACTCGCCTTTTTATTTTCTTTACTGATTGATAATCATTACCATTGTTGTTAGTATTATTATTACTGTACTGCAAATTCTCCTCATCAAAGTCAACTTCATCACAGTTATTACTTCGACTTTTATGGGGCTTCAAGGGAGTCTTCCGTCTTTGATCTCATCTCTATCTCTTGTTGTAACACAAAAAACTTCTCGCTCTAAATTACCTTCATCATCATCAACAACCACCAGCAGCAGCAGAGTATAGCAGCAGCATCTTGCACAACACGTAAACAACATGGGATACTCTTTTCGGAGACATTCGGGCAATGTGGAACTCAGCTGCAGTTGTCGTGAGTGATTGTCCAGCTTGAGACAGAGGGAGAGAGAAAGAGAAAAGGGGAAAAATAAAGAGAGAGAGAGAGAGAGAGAGAGAGAGAGAGAGAGAGAAAGAGGAAAATATAGAGAAAAACTATTTTGTTGTTTGCTTTCTTGATCATTTTCATTCTCCTTCTTGTTCGCATTTATAATCTATTCGTGTGTAGTTTTATGTAGTCATCGTTTGTGTTCCACACATATAAGTAGAGAGATCTGCGGATCATTCGAAGACACAAGTAGAGAAAAAAACAAACATGATTACAGTCCTGACCTGTGTACATTTCCGTGTGTTTAGCGTAGGTCAACAAAATAGTAACTCATTTAATTTGTCGGGTAAATAACATATTTTACCCATGTGTGTGCCTTTCATAGAAAAGTTCTGTACATGTTATAACCATCAAGCGGCATCATTCTTGTTTTTTTGTAATCATTAATTTCCTTCTTTCTCGTGTGTGCAGAAAACATAAAAACAAACTCTTATATTGACTTTCGTAGACTTTCAACTTGACTTACTATTTATTTAACGTTAGAGAAGTTTTGTTTTTAAATATATGGTTCTCTCGTGTCTGGAGAGAAATAAAATTGAAAGGAGGCCGTGTGGAAGGATTACTGTAAAATTATTATTATTGTGTGGTGCTTTGGGATGAGACTAATGAAGATGATACATATTAGTGCCCCCATTTTTTGTTTTAAGTCACTACACACATGTGTTTTATAACATTATATATGCGCACACATCTGTTTATATATCGTGGTGAAGGTTTTGTTTTTTAATTCGCCGCTTCTCTAAATAAATAAGCATGAAAAAAAACACAACCCTGTGTACACTACTTTCTCGAATCAAATAAAAATTGGATTCTCTGGAGGTGATCTGTTCACAGTGATTGCTGACACGGTTACTTTTAAAGCAAGCTGCGGCGGCAATGCAAAAAAAGAATATCCTATTTTGCCGGCTGAATAACAATGAGAATTTATCCTTTGATATTTTAGGAGAAAGTCTTTGAATTTATATTTTGAGTATAAAACATAATTCCGTATGCGAACCGTCCTGGTGTAATATACGTTTTGTCTTCGGCAATAAAAAAGGGAAGAATTTGACTTTGTTTTTTCGTTCGTTTTAGTGGTTGCTGCGGATGCTCCCACTTCCTTTAATTTATTTATCCCAGTTTTTTTGTTTGTGTGGAGCAGCAGCAGCAAAATGTGCAGATAATCGTTTTAACTGCTCCATGGTTTTGTTTACACGTGGATATGTAGGGTAACTTGTGCTGCCTTCGATTTTTTTGTTTATAATGAGGTAGTCTGTTTCGCAGTGTGAGATTTTAGTTTGTGGCTCGTCTTCCCGAAAAAAAATGTTAGCATAACCGTGCCTCTCCGTTTTCTCTCTTCCTTCAAAAAATATTTTTCAAGTGGAATCTACTTTTTCATTATTCTCTGGTGAAAGTTTGTTTACATTGTAATCGCCAAAATTACACTACTATTGAATCTAGCCCGTATCCCATCGTGTATTCGCGGCAACACCGGTGATAAAGATAAGTACGGCATGGATGTCGAAAGCGCTGGAACTGCCGGTGGTGCCCAGTGCGCCACATGCGGCCAATCAAATGACAAGAATAAAAAGAAAAAGGATGACATTCTTGACTTCCGTGATTACCAATTTCCTTATTTTTATGCCTTGCATTAAGATAATATTAAAGCATAATTTGTAATGCAATTGTAACATTAACATGCATATCCCTTAATATTATGTCTGAGCTCGTTAATCTTACTTAGTTTGGTTCTGTAATTTTGCTCTAACCAAATATCTGTGATGAAGCATGCTGAACTTTTCAAATTAACAAACTCATGCGCAAGTAACACACACTTTCTCAATTTTCCAATGACATGCATGGGATTTGAAGTAGGTTTTCACAATTGGTAAATATGGACCACTTCTTGTAAGTTTGTTTACATTAACGAAAGTTGAAATTGAAACTGGAGTAATGTATCTTCGGCACTCAAACAAGGTCGCTGAAATGAATATTATTCTCTTATGGTTTATATCACAAAATCCACCTGGGGATTTCACAGCTTTTACTCCACCCGAAAACAAAAATCTTCTGATGCATGCTGAACAGAAAAAAGGCATTGTATTGTAGCATTGGCTGCCGGTTGCCGTGTTGCGTAAAAACGAGTCCATTCATGATCCGCTTCAATTTAATTTGGTGAAACGTGCCTTGCCGAAATAAAACGTACCTAATACCTAACACACTTGCGAGTACCCAAATTACTGCAGTTCGTGTTCACTCAGCTTAATTTCTTTTCTCCAGCAAAAGATACCTAAAGCACATATATTGCATTATTGCACATACTAAAATTGAATTGGGTATGGGTGGTCGTACGTGCGCTTAATGTACACATGGTGGTATGCAGCAAGCATAAAATTAGAATGTGCTCACCAATATAATACAAAATACAAGCCTATCTGATCTACAAAAGAAATAATAATACAAAATGTACAAGCGCCGTGCAATTTCGAGAGACGCTTTGGTAAGTAAGTGTTCATAAATTCCGGCAAAAAATTAAAGGAAGAATGTTTTAATTAAAGCTGGTGATACTTAATTGACTCTGAAAAAGATTTTTGCTACTTGATCGCGTCTCCGTGAGAGAAGTTCAAGATTACCAAATTATAAATGAAGACTACGAGAAATATGTGTATTATGTGACTTTTATTCTAACTTTCCCTTGCTGCTATTATTGTCGCATTTGTAGATGATGCCACCAAGATAAAATGCAAATGGTTGTCTTGTGTAATATTTTAACCGTTGTGTAGGATATGTATGGTTCTCCATCTGTTTTCTGATTTTTTTCCCAATCAGCTCGCTGGGACGAGACCATGAGAAAGATTTCTCCTGCGATGCCTATCAGTCCCGGCACCAATAATAAATCTTCGCAAGTCATCAACTTTTCGGTGCAGTGCAGTGCAACACTGGTGACTGTAATAATAGCATGCCTTTTCTCGCGAACTAAGACATAACAAGAAAAAAAGGGACAAAAAATAGCTTTACATTTTTCAATACCTATCTGCATTGCATCTGTAACATGCCTGATGTTAATTTATTACACAATGTAGTTGGCTTCAAGTATTCATGAAAGACAAATGCATATACTTACACTTTACTACAACTCCAGACAGACTTCCGGGACAAAAAAAAGAGTTCCTTGGATATAACAATAAATAGACATTAAATAATGCCAGTATTATTTACTCAAAAATAAATAAGATAATAGCTACATTTTTTGCATTGTGCATATTAATAACAGTTCATAGTTAATAAGTAACACATTTAACTGATAAAGTATTATAAGCCAGTTGGAAAGATGCTCAGCTGAACTCAACACGATTTTTTATACCGCTACTACCTGTTGTTTACAGAGCTTGGTAAAGCCAGAAACTATAAATGTATACATACTAACACAAAGCAGTCTGTCCGAGCGCATACCATCTTGAATCCCGCATTATTAGTAGTATGGAATGAATAAAAAGATGTTATATGCCTAATTGCCTCCATCTCGCCATGTATATTTGAAGTGAATACAGAGTGACATTGTTTTATTTCTTTTTTCTTTTTGCAGCGGAACCAGAGGGTTCTGGTTTAATTGAAATCCTTGCAACCCTTGGCTCAATCCTTTTACTCGTTGTTACAATGCCAATCGCAATCTTCTTCTGCTTCAAGGTACACACAAATATGTAAATATGTACATAATATGGTGAATCTCACACAAAACAGGTTAAATCGCACAATGCCCCGCAAGATGTGCAATTGTGTATACAAGGAATTTATGTATAGTTTAAGTGTGTTCAGTATTGCAGTAATAAGAAAAATACATACTATATTATTTTCTTTTTTGTTCCGATTCACAAAAAAAAACTTTTATGGAAGTTTTATGTATTTTATGTCTCCCTTCTGCACTCTCTTTAGTCTCTTTGATTTGTTGTTTGTTTGAAATCAGAGGATTCAAGGTCTTTTTAACACTTCCCCTTAAAAACAATTTCCATTACACGTCACAAAACAAACATATTTCCCTGGTTAGTTTAAAAAAAACCGAAGATGATTATGTGACAATCCCGTTGTTGTGCACATTAGGATTTTTGTTCACACAATAGTTTAGAATAACTACTTACTATAATCATAATGATGGTAAGGAGTTAGAATTCGATTGCGTAGCAAAACTATGTTTCAACGAAAAAGATCAACATTTCCAATAATCGTTTGATGTATTTGGAGAAAGTAACCTGCAAGCAGGAAAGAATTTAAATTATTTATGACTTCATTTAGTTGTCGAGTTGATTTGTTGAGGTTTTTTTTATTGTTTTTTGTTTATCGTCTTCTGCACGTCCTAATTATCGCTTCAATGACTCAAATCGTTTTTAAGGTGCTGTGATGTTGCTACAAAGTAGAATAGACTTTGCTAGTTTTTTGGAAGTTAATTTATCCTCTGATCCGAAGGCCAAAACGTGAAAATGTGGCTGAGTAAAAACTAGTTATTTCTCAAGATTCAATTTGCCAACTGAACGAACAGAATTAATAAACATAAGTCCCAGATTTGCTTTTTTTAAATTAAGGATGAGAAATTTAATAAAGTCCACATTTGTTTTATTTTCTGAGAGAAAAATTGAAAGGAATATGTGTTAGCAAAAAGCCTACTTTTTCCCTTGCTCCAGTCAAGTTAAATCCCGCAGTGTGCTGATTCTTTCCCTGTTACAAGTAAATTCAGGCTAAGGTTCGTTGCTGTCTTTGACGTGATGCTTTAAAGGGAAAAAATGACTGATAAAGTATAGCAATATGAGGCTCAGTATAAGAAATGACTGAAGTTCAGAGAGGGAGTATTTTATTAAACTAGATTATTTTGGTGCCGTAAAAACGTAAAAGTGATTCTTATCTAAATGAATTCCAAATCACAGCCAACCTGCGAATCGATAAATACAATGCGCGAGAAAATCTTCTTACAGCACATTTTATGCATTTACTTACATTAGTTAGTCGAAATCTAGACTGCTTTTAGTATCTGCACATAATTACTTGTCTATTTTATAGCCTTAGAAAGTTTATGTGAAGCATTTTTGCCTTCCTACACGAATGGTTTGAGCACATGAATTGCAATGATTTTTGCAATAGGTTTGTAGCACCACCAACCACTTCGTACTGTGTGTGTCCACTCTCTTTTTAGATCACTTTACTTATAGTTTATGCACAGTTGCATCACCTGTGAATTTGCACTACTACCGAACGCATGAGCAACATGAATCCCATTTTAATCAATAAAAAATAAAATACGAATACCTAATTAGTATAGATAACAAGAATAAAAGCATAATATAACTTAAAAAGATGATTGCTCCAGACAAAACAAAGACATCGTGTGAATATAAGTGTCCCTCGTAGAGGATAATAATAATATGTCATGTAACAAACCAAAAAAATAGTGCATAATGTCTATTGATAAATATTCTAAAAATTCATACTTCGTTAGCATGTATGTACTTGTTAAGGAAATGGGTTCCTCTTTCCTCACTAATTCAGTAATAATACTTGATAACAACATCCCATAAAACTTAACATGAACATAGCACGGAAACATGTGCAAGATGAATTGTTGCGACAGAAAAATGGTGTACACGAGAGCCAGAAAATCAATGTGAATAATGAGAGTAGTATAGAATCCTTTCGTTGTAGTCAATTAGGAGTTTCGCCTGTTTTATAGTGTATAGTACAGTTCTTGGAAGTCAATTTTTTCAAAATTACTTACGCTAGTTAAGTGTGTCCAATCAGCTTTGAACCTGCGAGTCGTCGTCGTGAGTGTGTTTTTGTAGCCATACGAAAAGTATTTTCTAATTTGTTTCTTCAGAAAAATGAGATCAAACAAGATTGTAAAAAGGGGTGGGTTGGATCGGGGACTCTTAAATATTTAGCTCTTGTCATGTCAGTCAGTCAGTACTAGTCTGAGTTGGCAAAGACAACTTAAAAAAGTTTTTTTTCCTATCTGCACGAAGAGAAAATAACTCAGATATTTATAGTTTCAGCTAATAATATAATTATTCCTTATGTGTAGTCAACATCTGTCAGTTCAAGTTTGCATAGACATAATCAAAAACAAAATCAATATTCACATGAATATATGTATACGTTTTAAAACATAATTTGGTGGTCTTTGATTTTTTCTTTGTGAAACCCAAACTTTGGTCGTTCGTTGGTCTCGAGTTAGTTCAAATGAGATGTGTCTACAAGACACATTTTTTGGAAGAAATTAAAAGTATTATTGGACACAAAGCAAGAGAAAATTCTTGCTGGCTGGCTGGCAACGCCGAAGATGAAAGACAAACTAAAGTTGCACGCACAAGAAGCATTAAGGAGTTTGTACGTGAATGGAGAATGCTAGGCACATAATATATATTCTGAATGCGTAATGTTACAATAATAAAACAAATAATAATAGTATTAGCATGCTCTGTTGACCTCATCATGTAAACTGATATGAAAATCGTAGAGGCTGTACCGGATAAGTTAACATCGGTATAATCAATCAAACAATTATGAAAATTACTTCCCTGTAGATAGCATAAAAAATCCATCCACATTTGAGTAAACTCACCAACTGACAGTTGAAGTTATGTTGATTCACTGTTCTCATTTATGCAGTTTAAAAGAAACTTCCCAAAAAATATGTATATATTTTACCTACTCGCGACAAATGCTAATGAATCTTTTACAAATACCCTTCTTCCTTAGTCTTCTTTACATACCTTGTCAACATTTGAGTGTGTAATTTCATGATGCGTGAACAACTTACAAAAAATCTTTTTGCCTCACCTTTTCACATGACAAAGAATTATGACCGTTGGAGCGCGGGGGGATATTCCAGTGGTTCGTATAGTCCATTCGGTCAGGTACGAAACTTATCTAAAAACAAGAGAAAATAGCTTACTTACATTATCCCCTTTTTTACATTAATAAACCATACGTAAGGGACAATATTGAGGATAAGTCCGCAAAAAGGGCAAAAGAATCCCGTTTTTTCTCCAAACTGATATTGAACTGACATGAATTCGGTTTAATCATCCTTATCAAGCTTTTACGAACAAACGAGACAAGAACGAATTACAGACATAAAAATGACATTCCGGCATGCGAGAGTCATTAACCTGCACATTCCTATTACGTGTAATGGGATCGTATGCGATGTCATGAAAATTGAATGTATTCGTACTAACAGCAACTTAATAGACAACAGCAAGAACCGGGATATGATTATATTATACAATACTTGGAATGACATGACTAAGCCAGCGAATGAGGGCAAAACTTTTATTCCAAATCGTTGCAATTTTTGACTAGTTTTTATTACGCAATTTTTTGCAGTTTAGCAGTACTCCTTGTAACTTTACACCATATCTTTGTCGTAATTGAACAGTGCATTTTGTTCCGCCTTGATCCGTTGTTGGTTGGTTTTTCGTTGAGCGGCTGCGATCATGAGTTTTTGTGCATCATGACCTTTTCTCTGTACTAAAGTTCTTCTCTTCTCATGTGAAACTCGCAACAAAAATTTGTCCCTTCATTGAGCTTTGGCATAAAACTATTGAAGGTGATGATGATGAGGTACGAATTAAAACTAACTCCCTTTAATATGGTTAATTAATTAATTATTACAACCAGCATGACAAAATGATAGCTAAAATATGATGCGATGAGCAAATAAAATAATAACAAACAACCAGAGTTTTGTTGATTTTTTGTTTGAGTCAACACTTTTCGTTTAAATTCCGAATTGAGCTCATTATTCAGTCGCATAATATTTTAATTTATGAATTTTATCGGCATTCGTATCCCTGTTTTTTGAATTGTGGTTGTTAATATTCTGATTGATATTCCTTTTTATATCCATCGTAGCTAGTTTTCAGGTGTTTCTTGTAGGAATTACAATGGGAAAGTTAAGTAGAGTTGGTTAAAACAATTTATTGTGCTAGTTGTATAATTACTGCTGTTGTGATCATGCAAGAATCGAACATTGAATTGATTATTTTGTCAAAGGAATGAAACGAAACTATTGTGCTTTCTCTTTTTTATGATTGTTGTGCTCAGGTTTTATCTCGGGATAGTGTCACAGTATCTGTTGACGCCATCGCATATTATAGAGTTTCCAATCCAATTATGGCTACCAATAATGTTGAAGATTACAGGTATTTTTGATATGATATGGCCAACAAAATCAAATACAATTTTTTCCCTTTTTGACTGTTTCGCTACCCATTTTTATAAAAAAAAGCTGTCTTTTTAATCTGCAACTATTCATACATTCCTTATTGCTCCGTTAATCTTGTTTAAACAAATTTCTTCCTTATATACAAGAAATACTAACGCTCAATGTTACGAGCATTTTGGCATTTTGTTGTTATATTTATATTATATTGTTGGCACTAACCGTTTGATTATTGAGCCTTCCCCTATCCTTAAGTATATAAACAGTTGCGGTACATATTTTGAGATTGTGATTTTGAAGCAGGGTGACAAGTACTTCAAATAATCCGTATGAGAGGAGGGGGGGATAAAATTCTCGCTTTGGGTTTGATGATTGAGTACCTCACGTTATAATAATTACAAGGTCCCGATAAATTTTGCAAGGTCGCATATTCAAAATGTAAACTGAAAAACTAAATAAATGATGGAAAATATTTTCAAGGCGGATATTATATGTATGGTAGTAAAATTATTCATGGTATTTTCGCCGACCGACTTTTCCTAGGAAGTCAAGGTTTTGTCGTTGCTGATGTTATAGTTGAAGGAGGTTTTGACATGATTCAACCACCTACACATTTATAATTTAATTGTTGGTAACCTTTTAATAATCAATTTGGAGCACATTCTAATTTTCTATCCGCGTCATACAAGATTCACCTAGATTTAACGTAAGTGTGCACGATGTCCATCAAGATTTCATGAGATTATAAAACTAAAGGCCTTATTTGGATTGACATGTATCCCAATTTCAAAATTATCTTATGATTATAATTATGCTGAGAAACTCGACAGTGCCAATGTATGTATGCATGTCAAATGCCAGAGTAACTTATCAAATTTTCACATGTGTGTGTAGAAGGAGTAGAGAAGAAGTGGAGTAAAATTTCACCGAAGACTGTCGCTGCCCAAAAGTGTCGTGTGAGAATATTAATGATTAATGTGCTTACCTTGTCAGCAACAGAGAGTGTACGGACTTGGATGCTCCACCTTTATTTTTTATTCACGACTAGAGAAATCAATAACAGTC
>JAHZNF010001641.1:0-10250 GCA_027744215.1 Troglopedetes dispersus
GTTGTGGTATACATAGCCATTTTGGCCGGATTCATTTCATACTAAAAACAAAATGTATTTCTAAAAATAGGTTAATTAAACAGAAATACAAGCATATTTGCCTGAGTAAACGAGAAGTCTATTTCCGTTGACAAAAGGTAATTATTCCTCTTCAGTTCGTATACCGATCCATGGCTTCTTCGTTCGGTGAAACGTGTGTAGGTGGACATGTTATTGTCCTGCCAGACAGCCCTGCCCTGGCCTAATTTAATGCTTATCTTATATAATGTAGTACATAGTTAGCTGTAGTCTTGATGTTGAGGTTTAGCTAAAATTGTAATCTCTGGCTATTTATTTTCCAGCACAATGCAACAAGATTATGCACAGAGGACGGGACGTGGTTTGTTAACCCATCAACGAACTTAATGTGGACTAACTACAGCCAGTGTACATCAAAGTACCCTCCCTTTTCAGGCAGTGTTGTTACAGACCCAGTAATAGCGGTAAGTCTGGAAACAGCTTTTTAAATATTGATGAGACCACCATTGTAAATCATACTTTTTGGCAACAGAAGCGAAACAATACTAATAAATATTATGTAGTGAAGAACTACAGCAGGAGTCCTGCTTCACAACTTCGTTACACTGAGGCAATCAAGGCTGTAGCTAGAATCTTTCTGCACAAAAGAGGTTTTCCTGGAACGAATTATGACTAATTTCATAAGTATAGCCGACAAACCGAAGGGATTGGTTATGCATGCATAAACGTATGTAATTATAATATGAACATTATAGACGTAAGCAATAATGTCTATATTCTTCATTTTCATCAATGAGGAAAGTAATCAAAGCGGGAGAAAAACCACCACGGATAAGCTCGACGCTCGCGGTCTTTAAAAAATGTACCATCATCGCGAGCATTTTACTAGCCCGACATTACGAGTACCTGTCTTCTTTTCACCATAGCGCGACATGTGTGCAAGCGAAATTACTCTGGATATTATGGTAGTTAGTATTATGCTAAACTCGATAATGCCTCCATTGTTCTCTAGTAATGTTTTCATTATTTTTTGGTGGTACACATCCCCACTATGATGATTTTGGCATTGTATAACAATGCTGTCTACCTGTAATTTATTATAACGATGCATTCAAGCAAAGTCTCTGCAACTCACCATGCATGCACCTTGCCTTGTTAAGTAGAAACGTGGCGTGGCGAGAAGAGGTGAATTTGTTTCCGAGAATGGGAGACAAATTTGATGATAGTGTTGCTTGCTTAGAGCTGTAGGCCAGACGATACCTCTGCCTAAAGCATTCGCACATACATTTGTGCGAGACAAAGAAGAAAAGGCAATGTACATTAGCATAATAATATAAAAACTGATGAGAAATGCCCTTCAACAAAAACCTAGTTTTGCATGTTTCATGTAGACATAACATAACGTGGGTGAAAAGATACTTCCCGTTTCCGTGATTCATTTGATCAGAGCTTATATATTTTAATTTAGTCATATAAGCATACTTACCCTTTTTTCTACTTCTTTCTTTCTTTCTTTCTTTCTTTCTTCTTATTTGGTTTTTTTAAAAATGTGTTTCTTGTTCAAATTTGAGAAGGACAGATGAATTCCCACGAGGAAAAATAAAATAAAGTTTAGTTCTTAAGGCTATCTGGAATACAATGACAATTTTTTTCTATTTTGAATAATGTACCTTGTAGTTTGACGGGTATGCCTTGTTTTTTTTAATTTTGGCAAATAAAGAAGTTACTCAGAAATGGTGAAAGGGAGAAGAAAATGATAGTAATTTTTTAGATGATAATAACTCGACGAAAGGCAAGTCTCCACTATCATTTGTGTCTCGACTTCTCGTTTTCTCCCAAAATTGAAATGGAGAAATTGTGTTATTTGTTCTTGAGTTTGTAGCAGGCTCCATATGCTTTCGTGATATTTTTGGAGAGCTGCTTGAAAAGTTCACATTTCCGTCAGAAAATCACGCTGCAAAAATATTTGCTCATATGCTTAGCTCATTATAAGATGCTCCTTTTGGATCTGGTAATTCTCCAAAAAATGCCTTAGTACAATGGAGGATAAAAACGTGTTGTGTAGTTGAACTACAAGCTTAACATGTTTTTCTCCGGAATGCGAAACTGGAGTTCCCTTGTAACCTTAATAATAAAAGATTACAAGGGACAAAAATATGATTTGAGACATGGTACTGTGTACTGGAGATATTTTTTTTTCTAGTGAAAAGATTGTAGTCAGAGAGGGAGGAAGTGCTCATGCACGTTACGACTTTCACCACTCCCGTGTTCCATTTAGTTTATGGAGGATGTTTGTGACAGAAAGATGTATTGCTGACAGGGAAAAGTTTCATCCCTTCCTGTGCTTTACACTTTTACCTTGAGTTTCTTCCAGAGAAGCCCAACAAGTTTTTTTGATAAATGTACGTCGGGAAAATACATGAAATATAGTTACATCATGCAAACACACGGAACAAATACGGATTGTACAAAGAGTGACAAGTTAGATTTAGTGAAGCATGTAATCTTCCTCATACAATCTAATGCATTTTATGAGTATTCTCAAAGGAAACTACCATGCCATGATACCACTACTCCGAGAATAAACTAACAAGAAGAAATTTCTATCTGATGGTGATGGTGGCACAATGATACATCTCGTTATGTCCACCAGTAGTAGTAGTTCACAAGATATGTTCCTTACCTTGCTCCTTCCCTTTCATGAATTTCCGCTTTCCCCATCCTCCACACTCAGCAGTTTTCCTTTTTTTTCTCCATTTCCCATCAAATCTCTACGAAAGTTAACTCTCGTGAAATCTGTTAGAAACGAGTCGAATAATGCATGGAGGTCACCAGAGTTTTTTCTGTCTCTGACAATTGGGTGTATAATAGTGTATATGTTCATTGCTTCTTGTGAACACGACTTTTTCTGGTACTTATTATTTATGGTGAAATGGGGATACATCTTTTATCATTTTTTTTGCTAAAGTAGAGAGAAATCTAAAATGTGTCTCTTTGTTCTTTGCACCCGATTGTGTGAATTCTTCTGTAAACTTTCTTCCTACTTTCTTTCTTTTTTTAAATCTCCAATTCTGCTATAAGACACTGAATCTTTCGTGCGTGCTGTACCTATTTAAGTGTGTGTGCATGGTTGGATGTTCTTTTGGAAATGTCTATTATTGTAGATGTAGATAGAAGGAGCACGAAAAGGGGAAATATTTCAAAATGTGTGTTTAACTGGCTGAAAGTGTATTAATATTAGCGTCTAGTCTACTGCATACCATAAAATATGTAGCACTTTCTCAGTAACTGGATTCATGCTGTTGTACAAAGTGAATTACTTTCACTTCGTCGTGCATATATACACATTAAACCCTGCTGGGGGGATATACTCTAGAATGATTACAAACGTAACTGAATTTACATTTATGCTTCTGTTCACAAACGAAGTCAGCACACTTATAGAGGTTTTGGTCTACTTGGATGAATGATGAATGAATGATGAATGAGTGCCAATAACAGAGTTTTGTCTAAAATGCCAAACAATAACACCAGGAATGTTTGTATTACTGTATGAAATACAGTTCTGAATATGTAAGCGATGGAGCAGGTGTGTAATTTTTTTGGAGGTAGAGACAGGGTAAGTTGCATTATACTTCCATGCTACCAAAATATTTGTATGTATATATTAAAATTCAGGTATAGCTGCGCGAAGCAGGTACTCTAATAAATTGCGCTTTTCTCTTCTTATTTGAGTCCACAGTCGAATTTCTAAGCTCTAACGACAACATTTTGTGCCATGGTGCACTCCATCTCATTTTCTTATGCGCCACTTGTTAGTAATATCCTTTTGCATTTGCTAGCTCAGATGCTTTCATAATAATATTTCAATCTAGAAACTTGCACAAAATCCTGCAATTTAATAGATGCATACCGTCTTTTGTTAGTTATCAACAGACTACCATTTACTCGCGACTATGGATATCCGAGTGATATTCCTTTTAGATTCCTCTTAAGACAGCAAAACAACTTCATAAATGCATTTGCGAGCTTATGTTTTATAGTTTGAATGTTTCAATGTTTGTCTACAAGTCTGGTTGTTTGGACTTGTATGCACTTCATCTTTATTAGGGCAACCACCAAGCGCAGATGTAAAGAAACATAGTTAAGAGAAGAGAAAATTAGACTTGATTTCTTTCTTCCATTGTCTTCTATTTTTATTGTTGGGTGGTGGTACCATTCAAGTTTGATGCGGTGACGGCTTTTGGCCAGCATTTCTAGTAAAGCTTGCTCAAGTTCTACAAAAGGAACATGAATTTTTCATTGTGTTCCTGAAATGGCGCGTCTCAAGTCACTTCGGATCTTTTCTTCACGTTTTTCCCTCACCAACCAAAATAAGCTTTCCTTGAGGGGATAAAAGTCTAGTTTCAGACTCAGACTGGACTTATTGCAGAGTTTATGGCCGCGTTTATACATTTTGTTAGAATTGAACCGTCATAATAATTACCTAGTTATGAACAAAGCTCAAATTTTAGTTTTCAATATGGTTCATGCATTCCGAAAATGATATAGCATGAGATGCATAATGTATGAAACATTAGAACAAGTTGATCAACTCTTATTGCTATAATGCACGTACAAAATGATTAAAATGTGTAATGTGTTGATCTGTCATCTTCTTCAGGAGTGGCTCCCAGTTATCAAAAGAATCTCGCAAGTTGGATACTCTCTATCGTTCGGAACCCTCATCATAGCTTTTTTTATCCTCATATCAATTAAGTAAGATTTTCAATTTAAGCTGTACGTGTAATATTAGACGTTTTCCTCACAAAATTAGCTGAAATGATCTGATTGAGCTTGCTTTTCATTGTACTTATCCAGGAAGCTAAGATGTCCACGAAATACCTTGCACATGTAAGTACTAGTAAGTTATATAAGAATTAAGTATATATTTCGTGGTAAGTGTATTAAATATATGTATATTTTAATTTTTAGGCATCTCTTTGTATCATTCATGTGTCGCGCATTCATGGCTCTGCTGAAAGACTCGCTGTTCATCGAGGGAATCGGACTGTCTCACTCTGTCGTTGACGGGATGATCGTGAATGAAGCTTCGGTAATCAAATTCTTTCTTTTGTCACATCCAAAATATCCCGCCGCCCTGTAACTGAGACGTGATTAGGAACTGACTTTATTATTATCCATGTCATTAGCGAGATGATGTAGACGGCTAAAATTTCCTTTCCTTTCCACTTCATTATTGAGAACTGAAGACGAAATTTTCCAAAAAAAAATGTAATGTGGCTTTGGCTACAGATATCGGTGTATCTTATAGGTTTCGTGTTTTTTTATCAAAATTATAATCGAAACGAGGATACCATTATTCTTCATTAGCTTTTGAAGGTTTAGCATCCAGGAGAGTGCAAGATTCATGGTTGTTCTTATTTGAGACTCACCGAAATGGTTCTCCCTTTGGGAAAAGCGAGATGATGTAGACGGCTAAAATTTCCTTTCCTTTCCACTTCATTATTGAGAACTGAAGACGAAATTTTCCAAAAAAATGTAATGTGGCTTTGGCTACAGATATCGGTGTGTCTTATAGGTTTCATGTTTTTTTATCAAAATTATAATCGAAACGAGGATACCATTATTCTTCATTAGCTTTTGAAGGTTTAGCAGCATCCAGGAGAGTGCAAGATTCATGGTTGTTCTTATTTGAAACTCACCGAAATGGTTCTCCCTTTGGGAAAAACGGATCCCAGTACCACTACCTATAATGAGCACTGGGATAGAATATTGTGCAAGGGCATTAGATTTATGTAGAAATATGACTCAAATATCAAAGCTCTGGAAGAAAAAATGTGCTGAAACAACGCCAGTGTTGCTGAATGTTTTACAGGCCTCCTTTAAAAAAGTGGTCGTTGTTCTTTTCCGGTGTAAAATAACATGACTCCCTTTTTTATCATGTGTGATAAAAATGATCCAAGCAGAAAGACAAGTCGGATCAGAAGAGAAACTATGAAGTCGGGGCAGTGTTCAGGACAGGAAATCTATAAAGAAGTCATTCAAAACAAAATGTTCACGCTGGTTTTTTCAGTGCCTTACACTCTAACATTTTCTTTCTGCCTATTTGCTTTTTATGGCTGGCTGTAAGCAGACCTGGGAATGCAAATTGGTTACGAGTCTCTGGGAATACTTTATTGTGGCAAACTATACCTGGATTCTTATGGAAGGGTAAGTCTCATGAAACATAGCAAAACTTTTTTTAGCAGGTTTCTTTAGCATTGCATAAAATTTATAACAGGTTGTACCTACACAATCTCATCTTCTTGGCTCCTTTCTCGGACTCCTCCGCCATCACTGGCTATGTCATTCTCGGTTGGGGTAAGTTTGAATCCAGTTATTATTAACAGCAAGTTTAGTGTTTAGCGGAGGTGTAAACTAGTTTGTGTCTAAAATATGAAGCCCCATTTTGAAGTTGAATGAGTGGTTGACTTTATTTTTGCATCTGAAGATGAAGGCATTTCAATTTGTCACATTGACATATAATATCACATGGGATAAGTGGGTTCTTGAAACTTTTTTGAAAGCATGACACTTATGGCCATTCGAACACTACCGAAACTATGTATGTAATTTTATATCATTTTTTTGGAATATAAACTTGTTTTATAGGTTGTCCTATACCAGTTGTCGGATCTTGGGTGATTGCTCGAGCGCGACTGGATGACATTCTTTGCTGGACTACTCATCAAAACAGCCCCAACCTCTTTCTCATTATACGCATTCCTATCATAGTTTCTATAGTGGTAATAAAAATAGTACTTTCCCCTTAATTTCTGATTCAATCATTCAACCATTGTTTCTCTTCTTCCCAATTAGTAAATTACAGAGTCAACAAAAACTGGCAGAACGTTTCGAGTATCTAGAATGACTAAAACTATTTACAAATTTAATGATGCTTGCGACAGCTCAAACTATCAACTAATGAGGCCGAAATGAATTGAATGTTGTGTTTTACTTTTTCTATAGTTGATTTTTTATGATTTCACAAACTCCAAGGCTGATCAGCATAAAAAAGTTTGACATGAAGTTAATCTCTAGGTCAGAAGTATGCGTTAACTAGATATATGCTTGGCCATGTTCATGAAGTTTTCAAAATATATAGCTCACTAGCAAAAAGGGCAAGTTGGAGATGTACTCAACTCAAGTTACTGGAGAGAAAGCAACAGCATTTTAACCCCCCCCCCACTTTCTTAACGGAGAGACTTGGGAAAGAAAAGCAAATTTTCTTGATTTTTGTTCATACGTGCACATACTTTTGTGCTATTTTCTGAGAAGTTTGAAGAATTCACTTTGTCCAACTTCGTCAAGTTTTGGGAGAGTCTTAACAAAACATTGGTTGTTTATAGGTTGGTTGAACATGTAAGTTTCCGCGGAATTTTGAAACACGCACAAGATCACCATAAAAATGAAGTTGGATTTGTTTTTTTTTTGTATTCACAAATGATCGAAAATAATGGAAAGTTTTTTACATGCTCTCACTTTTTCTGGACGTATGAATTCTGGTACAGAGAAAGTATACAATTTCTAAAACTGGATTTATGCATTTTAAAAGTTGATAGTACGTGCATGAGCGTGTGATACAAAAAAAGTGGTAACGAACTACCATTTTTCTGACAAGTTGTCAGATCAAACATACACTGCGGATTTCACTGTCAACTAACATTAGCAATTTCAGCTCACACTGGCTCACTTGGCTTGAAAGTTTAGTAAATGATGTGTGTATTTACACAGATTTTCATGTGACGATAAGGTGAACAAATGCTGGTGTTGATTTAACCTTTTAACCTTCCAAACAAAGTCATTTTTGGAGAACCAACCTCTTTGAATGGATGATTGATAAACATCTTCCATTTAGAAAAAGTCAAGTGGTTCAATTTATCATCAGGAGAAAGTCTCCTGTTCCTGAAAAGCTCTGTCAGTCATTAATAGCCTGTGTGTATTAATGTGTCTGGCCACCTGAAAGGATCGAAAAATTGAGCAAGGGTAACAATGACATGAGACACACACCATTCCTATACACATACTTTTGTCTAAATCTATATTATGTTCTAAGAATAATTATAGAATTAGTAGTGGCCAGAAAAATTGAGGTTCATTGACAACATTCACACGCAAATACTGGGGCAACTTGTTCAAACACCGGGGCGAACAGTTTAGTAGGATGAGTAGAAGAGGGTCCCATTTCTTTACTAAACTCACACGTTCTTCCTGCAGGAACTTGTTTGTTTAAACAGAGGAAAGCATTTCGAGGAGTAATGACATGTTTTTCTTTCCTTTTCAGGTAAACTTCTTTTTTTTCTTGAACATTGTTCGAGTTCTCCTTCTCAAGCTCCAGTCGGCGGTGTCCATTGAAACTCGCAAATACAGGTACAGGTATGTTGAGATTGTGAACTCATGCAGGTTTTTACACGGTTCTCATTGTTGCACCGGTGCGGAATATGAATACCGTGAGAAAATAAATTGCCTTTCTATTCTTATATGTCCTTATATTTTTCTTTGAAAAGCATATTGTGTGTAAATATTGGAGCCCAGTGCTGTATTTAATATTATAGACTTGTTCATTTATGTATTCAGCATTTTTTCTCCCTCTAGATGCCTGTTCGGCTTTCTTTGTTCAGCCAACACAAGAAATCAAAGGCGCGTATTTAATAATAATACTTCACTTAAATATTTTCATACGTAGACATTCCAGTCCCATGGACAGCTTCCAGAGATCTGGGTTGAGTAAGTACTAGAGTTCTTTGTAGGACCAAAATATCTGCACATCAACAAAATATTATGTGAACCTTGAAAAACTTCTGAAGATATGAATTTTTGACGAAAACTGATAGAAAGTTATGCAAATGTAGTTCTTGGCGAGGCTTACAGCTGGAGCAATAATGAAGATGTTTCTCAGACTGACATGGCAGGCCAGCACTTTCAAGTCTTTCACAAAAAGATTCGATTTAAGTTCTCTTTCGCAGTAAATCATTGCATTCCAATAAAAAATAATTGGGTTTGTTGGGGGTTGGACTGGAGAGAAAAATGTGGTGAAAGCACGTATCAAATTTCAATTCTCGATCAACCCATTCTACCAATATTGGATTTCACTTCCCAAATTTTGATTTACGGCAGGTTTATCCGTGTCACTACTACGACAAGCCCTCTTTCCTTCTCATAGATATGAATCGAACAAACACTTACTTACTGATGTTCATAAAACGATATTACAGGTCTCCGAAATACTAACAAAATCCACTTTCCGAGATTTCATTAAACGCGCTGCATTTCAGCACTAACGATGCTTGGCGGAATGCCTTTGAAAGCATTGATATCAAATTTTTTAGCACGCATTTACGACACCATTATTCAGCGGGTATCTCAAATGACATTTTCAGAATTTTTGGTGCTCGTAGCTTACCGGATGCGGAGAATTACATTGATTAGCAAATTCGTAATTTTTAGTGGCCAAAATAGGTTAAAAACCTGCATGGGTTAGTTTTGCTTTTAGCATTTCACATAACAATTTACTTCGCACGTGTAATGATGGCAAGTAAACCGTGATGAAGCGTTTCTCACATTACCTAATTTTTTCAGCTTAACACGGAGGTAAAATAGTGCCATTAATCTACGCGTAGGAAGTATCCCTAGCTAACCTTTCTAAATCTACAGCTTGTAATAAGTTGGAGTGAAAACAATTAGATAATTTTAGATGCTTCAAGCTTTCTGGCAACAGCATTGCATTGAGTGGGCCAATACTAAATAAATCTCGATTTTATGACAGAATGAGTTCAAAACAAGCGCGCATTTCCTATAAAACATGCACCACCGTTGAATGCACGCTCGAGTTGGTAAAGTTGGCAATTTGGCGTTATTGCATCAACAGACAAACCAACTGTCAACTTTGACTTGTAAATAAATGACTTGTTTCCGCACTTCTTGCTGAGGGAGCACAAGTGTCGTAAAAACCGTACGATAAACATCGCATAAGATTCCGACGGAAAATTACCTTTCATTCAGGTCTTATTTGTGGTCCATGCTGAAAAGAAGTTTCACTCGACGTTCGACAACCTGTCCATTCTCGTTTCCAAAATGGTTTTTTTACCAAACAATGAACACAATCGTTTTCAATAGCGTGCCGAAAGGGGAAAACAGGCAAGTGAAAGTTAAGGCATGAAACTGATAGGAATAGGCACGAAGAAGGTTAA
>JAHZNF010001642.1:0-17752 GCA_027744215.1 Troglopedetes dispersus
TATTAGTGTAGTTCTTGAAAATGACGACGGAGAAGTCGACGAAAGCTTGAACTAGATTTTCATTAATAAACTGTACATTTCCTCTTTAAAGCCAAAAAATGCATTCGATCATCGACCCTGTTAACATTTCTCTCACTATAATTTCACTTGACTGGAAAATATCTCAAAATTCTGATTTCTGACATCTGACCCCATCCTGGATATTACCCTCTTTTGTTTTCCCTGTGTCCATAAATTGCTAGTTATGTATTTGCATTCTTCCCAAAAAATATTTGGCTTCAGTCTGGAGTCTTTTTTAGAATGGAAATGTTCCACCGAGAAATAAAGCACTCGATGATGGTGCGATGAAAATGGGAAAGTGAAGGATGCTTGTTTTTGTGGTTTGGTTGTTGCGAGCAGGAATGGCTGGTTTAATGGTGAGCCACTCAACCAGAAAGACAAATGGAGGAGCATTGATGTATATTTATCCAAACACACTATTGAAAAATAACTATATATTTGTGTGCATGTATGTGTATGTGTGTGCGAAATTCAGGAGATGAGAGAGGGAAACAAACACACAAGATAAACCACAAACAAAAGGAGTAGAAAAAAGGTAAAGGTGAAGTGGTGCACTCAACAAAATAATGGAAAACCGCAGTTTGCTTCCGATCAAGTATCATCCTCACTCTCACCAACTTTTTGAGTCATCACTCACTCCTCAGAGGAGAGCTGAGGCAGGAAATACCTCCTCAGGAAGAGATTGTTGATTCAGTGAAAACCAGAAATTGCCCATGAAAACAATATAAAAAAAAGCGTACATAATACCCAACCTTAGCTCCATCGAACAAACAACAGTTGGGCACTTATCATGGAAATGACTCCGCATCTCCGAAAACCGCACGGAATGATTCTAATGAACTCATGGAATCGCTTTTGTTCATTCTCCAAATTTTCGTGTTTTCCCCTTCCCCAAGAATTTATTTACATTTCAGTTAAATATCATCGGCGAAGTCATAATAATAATGATGGATGCGGACGTCGCCAGTTCATCCTCTTCCATATTCATTATTTCCACTAAATCGGAATAATGACTTGCTCCAATAAATTGTTGTGCACACAGGCTTTTTCCTATTTATATGGCAGCTCCAAAATTCTATCCAGTAAGATCCGTCTCCAAACGGAACATTTACGGAGCATCTTTATGAACATAGAAAATTATGGTCCTCACAAAATTATTACGGGCAATATATATTCTCTCTTCCTTATCTCTCCAGAAAGAATTCTTAAATGATGCAGATTTACAAGATAGCATGTATTATTTTTAGTATGCATAGCCTCCAAAAAAAACAGAATCCCAAACAAATCATACCGACATAAATTATTCTTTCCTCTTTCTTTTTTTACAAGGAAATCCAAAAAAATAGAGAATGGATTTCCAGAAAAATAAGAAAAGGGGATAAAAAACAAGAGACCAAAAAAATTTATTTCCATTCTTCTTCTTCATTTTTTTCAAGACAAAAATGGAAACTGGTTCCAAGAAGAAGAAAAAAACAAAAGAAAAAAAATAATTTTGGGATCTCCCTACATACATTAGAACAATGGAGCTAAATCCTCTCAAAAAATATATTTTCAAGGAGGAGTGGGAGGAAAGGCGGAAGAACGGAGGATATGGACACGGTATATACCCACCCGCGCATAATTAACCGTGGCTCTAGTGATATATGTGAAAGCAACAGCCAAGAATACGTCGACTCACTTTATGTAGTGCTGCTCCATCAAAAAAAGAGTATAAAAATATCCACTCTTCGTATTACACATTTTCCCTTTTTTCTAAAAAGAAATAATAATTTCTTTTCCATTCGTGCTTATTCAAGATTCATCCTTTCTCCTCCCTCTGCATAGATATGTAATAGGACAAGCTTCCAAAAATAAAAATAATGGAATAGTCTCTCAAAAAAATTTTTTTCTTCTTCTTTCCGGAAATCAACTCACAACTTTCATTTCCTCTGTGCAGCAAAGGGATGGGGAACATATAAGACAAAACCTTCAGTCAAAGTTTCCTCTCTTCCTTTTTTCGATGCAATTCGTTTCTTATTTTAAAAGAGGGAAGGAAACCTTGCGTCAGATTTTTTCTTGCAGGTTTCGTGTAAACCTTAACATTCATTCAAAGGAGATTTGTTGCACCAGCAAAAGATAATGCGTCATCCTTCACATTTTCCCCCCTTTCCGCTCACTCACATTTCCCAATCTTGCTTGTTTGATGGAACAAGAGACAAATGTGAAATTCCTCCATTTCCTCCTTCCTTGTTTCCTTGTTAAATGCTCGAAGCTCAAATTTTCTCTTGTTGATCCTTTATCTTATTTCAAAACGAGAAGCCGATGCGATCCTCACCAGAAAAAAGGATATCTTTTTTCCCCATCTTATCAGAAAATTGTGCAGTTGTGCATGTCTTGGTATGCAGTGCACCGAATAAAAATACCGTAATGCACCACTATCCATTTTCTCCAACAAAAAGCATTTTTTTAATGTGAATGGGGAAAAACGGTTTATCGAAGGAGTTGAGGAGATGGAGACAATGCGACACAACTTACATAAATAAAACATGCATCTTTCCACATTACAAGATCCTCTTTCTGTTCATCGAGAAAGAGAAAATAAGGTGTATCCACCTCCACACACGAAAAATGGAGACATACGCACACCAAAACAGAGTCCAAAATGTGCAACAAGATTTCTCCTTTTTTCTGTATCCAAAAAAACAGGCTGCATTCACTTCCTTCCTTCCTGCGTCTTATTTTGTCTTGTAAAAATAATTCAGCTCTCCAGAGGGACCCATTTCGAAATAGGAGTGAGTGCTCTTTTTTATATAATGCTTTCCACCATTCAAACCCTATTTCCCCTTAAAAAAAGTAGAAGAGTGAGAATGATAACTGTTGAATTGGCCACAGTTGTATATTGCAATAAAAAGGTATACAAAAAATGTGCTTCTTTTTGTGCATACAATTTTTATAAGGTGCAAGCGAAAAAAAATCCATTTAAGGATAATAAAATAACAAAAAAGTATATTTTCACAGTCGGACGACAACACAACTACAAGAATGAAGTCAGATGACAATATTCTCGCTGAACATAACAAGTACAATTCTGTGATACAGAAAGAGCAACAACTTGTTCATGAAATGCTCGCTTTTATATTTAAGATCCTCTTTTTTCTGCGCGAGGCATGATCTCATGGTCATATTTTCAAATAAAAATTTTACCATTTCATTTCACCTCTGTGAAGAAGGTATAAAAAGTTAAAGAGAATGTGAAAGAATGTTTGTTAGAAAAGTGAATCCGTTATTTTCTACTTTCATTTTTATCCTCTTTTACATTACACTATTTTCTATGAAAAAATTTGTCATTTTGTGGAACACCCCGCGCACTTTTAAAAACCGTAAGCAAAATGAAAGAGTAAAAGATGTTTTTTGTGTGTCCATAATTTTGTTTTCTAAATATTTTTATGAAGGTGGGAGGCGTCCTCCAAGTAGCTACGCACTTAAATCCAAAGATAAAAATGGGGAGAATGGTGACAGAACAAAGTAGGAGCGGAAGTAGAGATGATCATCGTGATCACAGATATGTAAACAAACATGAAGCATTTTGTACATGAGTCATTTCACTTTGAAAGCGTGTGTACAACTGTTTTGTGTGCACAGCCGTATCAGGTTCTCTATTGTGTTCGAAATTTTTTTTGTTTACTAACATTTTTCTTTAAAAAATGACAAAACAAATGTAGGAAATGTTTTTGAGTGCTCCACATAAAAAAGAAGTGGCAAACAATAATCCAAATATTATTGCCACCTTCTGACGTGTGTGTGTAACACGAGCAAATAATATAATAACTGCCTCCTTTTGTAATCCAATTTTCTCTGTTGCAATAATGTGAGTACACAGTACATTACAACCTATACGCAGCAATCATAATAATAAATAGAGTGAAGTGCCTCCAAACAACGAGGAAGGACAATGTGTCTATTCATCTGCGAGAGTGGGAAAAAAAGGAGCAAACTACATAAAGGAATTTAAATATTTATAAGCCTTTTCCATTCTGTTTAACAATTTTCTTTCTCGCTTTTTTATCACTCCTTTTCATATTTTTTTTACTGCGGGAGGGTCCGCATTACCTAACCTTCCCGAGAGACCACTTGCGATGGCACCAAAACATCACCATTTATGCATAAACACGAGCAAAGACACACAAAAACATTCACAAAGAAAATTGGTTGTAGTCTCTCTCAAAAAAATTATCCAGCGACCCAGAAGAAGCAGGAAATCAAACAATGAAGTAAAAGAAGAGAGAAATGGCTTGATGAACTCCATCCAAAAAAAAGTTACTTTTTTTTGTTCTGGAAGGACTAACAAAGTCAAGTGTGCCACCATTACCACTGCCTCCACCACACAGAAAAAAATCAGCTTATCGTAGCCTCCAAAAACCATTCTAGATTTGTTTTCAGTGTGGTTCACTTTTTTATGGAGTAAAAAAAGTTAACTACAGGAAAAACAGAGAAAAAAAAGTGGGAAAACTTGTTTTGTTCTTTGGCCTCGTTTGGTCCATTAATATCACTACTACAGACTGAACCCACTAACCAGTACGACAACCACAACAAGCAGTCAACTTTTTTATTTTGAACTCGCAGACTTCTAAGTAAACATTTGGAAGCGTAAAAGTATATTTTATATTTTTTAGGTATTTATCGTGTGTAACAATAATGGACACAAATCGTAAAAAAAGGTACTACAATACGTAAGGCTAGAGTTATCTTTGGTTCTTCCAAGTACCCCTGTACACTCTTTTTTGGTCGTGTGCAATGCACCAAAAAAATCCGAAAGGACAAATAAGCAAACAGAACAAAAAAATTTCTAGGAAACTTCTTTCGAGTGGACTTTTCTCATAATTTCTTTTTTTTTCAACTTTTGTTTTCTGCATTCCCCTTGTTCGCCACGAAGTGCAAGTTTCCCGCAACACAACAATAATTTTCACAATATTTTTTTTCCAGAGAAACAAATAAATCAGGATTAACAACTATGAAAAAAGTGTTCCTTCCCTTGTGCACTGGACAAACTTATCATATCTTTGGGACATTGACTTTCTCCTATCTAAATTCAGGAAAACTACCAAGAAGACCATAAAAACATGGAGCAAAGTAAGTACTCAACTGCAACAAAAAATCTTTTGTTGGGTTTCTGCAAGCGCTCGATTTTTTTTTCTCACTAATAATTACGGCAAAAATTCAGTCATGCACCTACTCACATTCCTGAATTAATGACGCTTCACCGGAAGCCAGTAAACAGTTTACTTATAAGTTTTACTCTTGACAAAGAAAAAATTACAACTCAGCGCTTTTATTATTACTTTTGATTAGAGCATCTATCTACTCACAGAGGACTGACCACCAATTTTTTGTGTCCACACGTTGCACCACCACCACCAAAATTATGACCAGAAACGCATTTTTTTTCTAAATCTGAGTTATACCTACATACTACCGAAAATATATGCTCCCGGTTATGTGCAGTGATTTTTTTCTTCAAGCCAAAAAAATCCAACTTCTTTACTTACTATTTTATTACAAAAGAAACGGGAATATATTTGGAGCGTTTACTTGAGCTCACTCCTCCAACCATTAACTTTTTTTTTGGAACTCCACCTCCTCCACTTCTTTTTCCCCTCGAAAAAGAAACCACTTTCTCCCGACATAAATTTCATGAAAAAATATACAACAACCAAAAAAAATTTCCTCCACATCTCCAACAACTGCTTTAATGTTTTCTACTACAATACCCAGACAAAACTGAAGCCAAAAAAGAAGGAGCATTTAACTAGCACTTGTTCTTTCACCATTACATTTTGTGCTCAACTTAAAGCCAGCGAAAACATAACGGAAGAAGGGGAAAACCTTTTTTTATAGTTTTGCCGGTCCTCTCGCTCCTTAAAACAAAAGAGGCTTTTTCGCTCTTCAAAAAACTCCTTTTTCTGAGGAGCTTTTTTTAAACGACGACAAAACAACAACAGCAAAGAAGCTTCTTGTTTCATCTTTTCCTCTATTCTTTCCTTCCTCTTTTTTTCCTCTTCAAAATAAAGGAGGAAAAATATCATCAACTTGTGCTCAACTTGCTCATCATCACCACATCACATTATCAAGCTGTTCTTTGCTTGTGGCAAAATCCCAAGAAAAAAAAAAGGTTTTCATTTTGGGTCTTCCTTTCCCCATCCTTGTGAAAACATCAACAAGACATTTTCACCGGAACAAGAATGGGCTGAGAAGAGAGTGTTTTCTTTTTGTCTTAAAAACCATACTCCCGCTTTTTCCTTTGTTATATTGGTCCTTTTGTTGTTTATGCAGATTTTTCCTTCAATTTGAATACATACGTATCTTTATAGAAGCTTGTAAGCTGGTGTGTTATACGAGTACTATTATGGTTTCGCATTATAGTTTCCCTGTTTGGTCGGTGTGTATGCTTTTCTTTGCTTATGTTCTCATTTGACGAAGCGATTAGCCATGCATGTTTAAATAAAATTACCGTGCATAATTTTTTCGTGTTGCCTTTTGTTCCCAAATAATAAAAAACAGTGTAACATCTTTTTTGTAAAAGGAGCTTGTATAAAATAATGCACACATGCACATTACACACAGAAACACCGCATCCAAAAAAACATAATATTAGCATAATTCTGCTCCACAGAACAACTGGTGCAGCCTCTCTCTCTCTCTCACTGTGAGGAGGTGGAAAGGATACGATGATGGAAACGATATTGCTCGTGTTGTAATGTTCCTTGTAAAGCTTCTTGTTTCCTCCTGAAAAACAGAGGCTAAATTAGTGGGAATTCTCTAGAGGGAATTAATCTACCTAATATTGCGGAGCAGCGGAAAAGTTGAAAAACTTTTTCCCCAAAAAATATAGTATTTAGTTGGAGTGAACGGGTTGAATGAGCGAGGTGCAGATGCACACACGTTCACATTTTAAGCTAGATAAATGAACGGCTGGATTGACATTATTCACTGTGACTGCAATGCAGTTTCAGTCGTCACACACAAAACACACTTTATTTCAGAAGAGCATATATGTTATGTGTATGAGAATAGCACAATAACAAGGAAACAAGGGAAGCTCGTGTTATTTGCGCTCCGAGGTGGATAATAAATTAGATAGGATTTTGACACAAATATCGTCTTCTTTATCTTCCGCCTCTCGTTGTCCCTGTCATTTGGGATGAAAATGAAGGAATGATATATCCTCTTTTTCTCCAAAATAGCTTCCACCTCCAACAAAAAAAAAGAAAATGAATGTGTGGTAGATAGAAAGCTTATATTTATTTTAAAAGGGAGAACAATAACAACAACAGCAACCTGAAATGGAATGGAGGGGCAGCCTTTGGAATAAAGAACAGTTTCCTTATTGCTTTCAATATCACTTTTTATTTCACTCACACACATACTCACCCCAAAAAATAACAACAAAAGGATAACATAAAAAACAAAGAGAAAGAATTGGAGAGTTGTATGTGTGCTTGTGCACAGCAACAGAAGAGGAAGAATTAAAGGAATGAGGTGAAATCAATTTACAGCCGGGGAGGCGAACGTGATGAGGCTGTTAACAGCAGAAAAAAATAGTAGTCATTTGAACCCTTTTCAAGCAAAAACCTGTATTCTTCTTCATCTTCTCCCTCAATTTTCCTATGTAGTATGTATTTATGGAGCAGTTTGGGCTCTCTCAGAAGAGCGTCAATTGTAATTGACACAAGTGGGGAAAAAGTCATGCTGAGTGGGGTATATGTGTGCGTGAATTGCACGAAATAGGACTCGATACTCAAATGTGAGCGAATGTTCTAAGAAAATGCGTCCATTTACATTCCATTAATCCTTCCGACTCTCCCTGAACATTAGTTACTGGAAATGAGAAAAAATAAATGAGAAAAGCTTTCTTCGGGTGGTTGCCGTCCATTTTCTAAAATAAAAACAGTAAAATGGAACGATTCTACGGAAAGATGTGACTTGCGGAAATAGGAAAAGGACAATGGACGGATTAATGAGGAAAGGATAAATAAAAAAAAGGTAAATTATTTCTATTTAATGCCCAAGGATTACGGAGGAAATGTCAGGAAATGGATGGGAGGTCTAGCAAAACAGGATTATGGAGATGGAAGTAAACAGGAACTGGAATTTATTACGTCACGATCGCCTCCATAAATTATAACTAATTGGAGAGCAGCCATCCAGACAACCTGTACTTCCACTTCACGCCAAGCGATGATGATCATCGAAATCTACAATTTATATCATTTTCTTCAATATATTAATGAAAAACAAAAGAAGATATACTAGATTCACCAACAAATTATAGTTTTCCAAAACACGTGTCAAAAAACTTCTTTTGTTCAAGTTTCGGTAGACTCCCACCTTCCTAAAGAAATCGCGAAAGAAAAGTTTGAGCCAACCAATTTCCGCAACCTTTACGGAATCTCTTTTGGAAATTAAAAAAACCTGTGTGTGCGTATCTTGAAGCGGAACCTACGCGTCAATCGTGATTTATTAACACGTGCACACTCCTCTTTTCTAACTTTCACAAAAAAAAAATAACTATGCAAAACGTGCCTCATATTACTCTCAAGAAGGGTAAGAAAATGATACAAGATTTTCTAATGAAACTCTAAATTTGTGCTCTTTCCAAGATATGTATCCACACTCCTACTTCTGTAGCAAGACTAAGTCGCGTGTATCAGACAAGACGGAATGTCACGCTTGTCAGATTATAAAAAAGCCCGTTCTCTCCAGTTTAACAAGCACACATGCCATGATAACCACCACCACAGCCGTTAGAAAACTTTTTTCTCGCACTTCCTCCCAACTCTTTAGTGTGCAAGGCTCATCTGCATAAGTCATCCTCAGTTACTTATCGCCACTTTACTTTCCCCCATTTTAATGATGACGACAAGCCGCTGACATTTTATGCGTGTATCAGACACCGAACCCAAACGCACACACACACACAACGCAACCAAAAACCATCATCATATCATCACCACTGTGTAGCCGCCGCCGCATAAGAAAGAATGACAAATGCGAGATGAGACCACTTTTTTTTCTTAAGGAGTTATCCAAAACGCACACACACATACAAGACAAGGAAGGAGCAGCTTTGAGAAGACGTGACAATGACTAAAATCCGGAGAAAAAAAAGGGGAAAGCGGAGTGGAGCCAACAACGTATCATGACTCAAGAAAAAGCACCACCGCCTCCGCCAGAAAAGATATCCTTAATTTTCTCCAGAAAATTCAGACTGACGCGGAGCTCCTTTCATCAAAGTTTTTTTTTTCTCGACAAAGAACAAAAAAAAGGAGTAAAAGGGAGTTTTGTGGTGCGTATGTATAGTTTTAGGTTAGTTCCTTGATCTTGTGTCATTTTAGTTGCACAGTCTGGTCACGATTTTCTATCAGGAAGGATTCCTAATATCCAGAGATACACAAGCGTAAAAGTACAAATCCCTTTCTCATTCGGTCATCAACACGAAAGATCAACCAAAGACCACATCCAACACACAAACTTCTTTTTTGTCAAGAGACATAAAAAAATAGGTAAGGAGGCATCAGTCACCATCGACAGAGGAAGAAAGCCGATTATACACTTCCACCACGTATCTTTTGCTCCTCAGTAGTGATGATAAGACACAAAGATGGAGACAGAGATTCCTTTATTCTTTCCTGAAGGGAAAATTGATGCAGTCAGTCGTGTATGTATATCTGACTTCACAAAAATATTGTCACAAAGAATATCCCAAGAGGAAGTGCGTCAGGGATGATAAGCATCAAACAAATTGTATAGTCTATGAGAAGAAGAAGGGAAAAACTGACATCTTGTTTTTTTTGTTAGCAAACATTCCTTTCCCTAATTTGATTAGCATTCGTAACATATTCTTCTTGCTAAAATTATTATGAAAAGGGAAGCATCAACAAATACTCGTAAAAAAATGAGGAAAGCAATAAATCTCCACTTTAAAAACAATCTCTCATCTTCGCAGAAGGAGCAGAGCTTCTGTCCTGAGTATATTTTTGAGATTGCTTCCATGAATTAAAATCCTGAAAAGGAAATTAATTGGAATGCCCAAGTAGTTGTTTCATTTTCAAAACAGGCCTCTCTCTTCTTCTTCTTCCTCATCCTCATCTCTTTAAAAGGAACCGGTTGCGTGTGTCCCACGAGAGACAAGTTGGAGACACGCGGAGTAAACTAGGAAAACAGTTAAATGCAAGACGGAAGGGATTCTGCAGCATCTCAGACGAATAACATCGTCTGTGCTTCTGTTTCTTCTTGCAACACAATCAGTTTTTGCACACTTATCTCAAGGAATGCTGATAAGTAAGGAAGAGAGGCGGGATCCACTGGTGCGTACATCACTTGACTGGAGTTGACTGCTGTTGAAATACCTCGTGGAATGTACAATTGTGTCCTTTAAACACAACCCATCAACCATTTTTTTCTTATTCTTCTTAAAACACCAAACACAAAAAATGGACACACACAGATGCACACACAGACACACCAGACGACCAAATCCTTTTTCTCCAGAAAGAAGAATCAAAGTGCGTCATTTCCCAGTCACAAAAAGTGATCACATTACGTAACAGGAAAAACACCAGTAGCACCACCAACAAAAAAAGGGATAAGAAAGGAAAAAAAGGAATGAGAAAATGAGTGGAGACAAACAGGCCCAAGTGACACATTCACGTATCCAATACACATGTTGTTTCATCTTTTCTGTGAAGATTGCATTTCACATCCGGTTACATAACCATGTGTGTTCACTCTATACGTGTGTGAGTAATATGCATGCGAGCGTGCATGAATATGAATTACCTCTTTTCTGTTCTTCGCCAAACAAAAAAACTTCTCCACAAAAAAAGGAAAGCATTTCACAATTCTTGTCTGGTGAGTGCGTATTTGTGTGCAAGTATATTTGACTACACCCTTTCTTACCCAAAAAATATTGTCTCCTTCTCTTTCCCACATCGCATCTGATCTACATAATGCAAACTTTTAGTTTAACTTTTTCCTCCACAAAAGAGACGACTGTGGGAAAGGTATATGTCAAGGAAGATAAGACATAACTCTTCATTTGAATGCAGAGCAAGTGACTTGGTCCACACACAAAAGCTTGAATCCTGATTTGTGTGCATGAGTGTCTGTATCACTAAAAGGATCTAGCTACAATAATAATTTTTTGGGACTCTTGAGACGATAATAATACGGACACAAGCTTTCTCCTTTTTTCCTTTCTGGTTTTTTTTTCGAGTGCGGAAATGACACAAGGAATCTGCATGAATTTTTGTCTCCGCCAGTCCTGTTCTCGATGGACACAAAGGAAGAAGACAAGATGAAACAAGAAAAGAATCATATGCACACACGTCCGCACACGGAACAAGGAAGAAATCACCAACCAAAAAATACTGGCATTGAATAGATGATCATGTGATGATGATAACGACATATTATTATTACATAGTTGGAGAAATTTTTCGGGCAAAAGTGTGTGCAAAAATGGGTATAGAATTTTTTTGGGTATGCTGGTCCATTCCAAACCCTGTAAAGTACAATTTGCTTCTGTGAAGAAATAAAAGAGACACAAAAGAAGATGACGAAGATGGAATCAGAAAAGGGAACAAGAATAAAGGACACAGCCATCTTTGTTCTGACTCAAGAAATTTTTTTGAAAAAAATATAGAACCTTTTCTACTTTTTTCGTCTGCTCCTATATTGGCTTCACTCTTGATACTTTATTATGATCAGAGTGGCACATATTACTTTGTTCAAAAGTGAGATCTATGGAAGCACATTCCTCTGAACCAGTAATTCCGAAAATTTTCTGAGTGCGACAAAGGAGCAAGCGGAGCAGAAGAAGAAATTCTCTTTTATAAAAAAATATTCACAAAGAGGATATCAGCCAACAAAATGAATACGAAAGTAGAGCAGAACAAGATCAGAGAATAACAAGACAAAAATAAATTTAAAGCTAGAATCAAAAAAATAAATGAAAGAAGAAAAGTAAGGAGGAAAATCAAGGAAAGGATATCATCGATGCCAATTTAATAGAAATATGAAGGCAAAAATTTAGATGTCTTCCCATTTTTTCTCGTTACCAAGAAAAGTCGAACCCGAACATGTGCCCCTTTTATTATGATCACATGACAGCTCAACAATAATGATATGAAAGTGCTATACCCAGAAATCCTGTACTTTCTCAGATTTCCCGTTTCCATTTTACGAAGAAGGTAATAAAAAGCCATGGGCTTCAAACGGAGCACGTTCTCTGAACACCAGAATGTAACCCAAACTTATACACATGCGAAAAACTTAAGCCCTCAAAAATGATGATCAAGATGGAGATGAATCATAAGAAACAACTACCCACGCGTTTGGTTTGAACATGAAACAGTTCATAAGACGCATTCCGCAGAAGCTCCAAATATTTAGGGAAATGATGAGTTCCACCATGAATGAAAAAAAAATATTCTCGCATCTTTCCCGAGAGAAAATGTTTTTTTTTGTGTGTACAAAAAATAATAAAGAAAATGCACCACAAACTTGGAAGAAAATTGTGATGAAATGGAGAGCCGTCCTCGTCATTCATCTTTCCCCCGAAGAATTTTTTTCTTATCTTTTAGTTGCTACACAAAAGAATAGCTTTCTGGGTAGCTGGTACATTTCGTTTGGGGACTGCAAGGCAAATTATCTTCATACTAAATGCACTGAATTCCTCCCTCAAAATGGACCCGCACACACACAACAAATTTATTATTTACGAGATGAAAAGGATTTTTTAATGAGATGCATGCATAAAAAATAAAGAAGCAATGAAAACAGAAAGTCCGAGGGAAAATAATGTGCAGAAAAAGTTTTCGGATGAGAAATCCCTTATAGCTCTGCACACGTGCACATATGTGCATATATCTCGTTTGTCTTGGCTAGTGGCCATTTCACATCATAGATGTATTATGTACATACTTTTAAATCAGTATTTTGTGTGGGAGCATCTCTCCGGGGAAAGCATAAAAAAGGGTGGAAGGTCAGTGCACTCTCTGCAGAGATCTTGTTTAAATAGGTAGTGGACACAGGACTCCTTTTTTTAAATTGAATGGAAGCAATCGGAGAGGCTTGAGATGACCATTTAAAATTATAAAAAAACTTGCTGGAGCTCTCTTCTGTAAAATGTCCATCGTATGTATGCAAGCAAAAAATTGTTTTGTTTCTCATGATGGAGCACATTTGGCAATATTTGTGGAGCAATAATAAATACATGTCTTAACCTGTCTGCAGATATATGTACGAGAAAACTGGGAACACTTACATAGTTGCGCAGTCCTTCGCCGCGATTCTGTGGACAGAAAAAAATAACAAATAAATGATCAGGAAGACATCCCAGACACGGTGCTTAATGACTCTTAATAAAAAATTGCTTCAAAAATATACATACATATATTTCATTCTTATATATTCCTCCTTTAATTCACACTCGCCAGGTATTATTACACCATCACTTCATGTTGAATACCTCCACAAACAAAAAAAGACCATCATCATGATGCTTCCGAAGTATCAATAATTCTTCCCCGAGAAAATATAAACTGTCAAAGTGTCCAGTAATTTTCATAACATGGAGCATTACCATCAATTTTTTTGTTGGAATATCAACAAAAAAGTATATTAACCTTATCTCATACACATTACTTTTTTATATGGTGCACACACGACTATAAAAGAATATCTTTATTACATTAGAGACCTCACCAAAAAATAAAAATCACATGACCACACATTACTGCCATCCCACATTGCGTGTGTGTGTGCACACATGAGAAAGCCTGGAAACATATATGATGGGACGGTAAGTATGACAAAGTATTTTTAGTCGTGGTTCTTCAAAAAACCAGGAAAAAAGATTTCGTGTCCTTTTTCTCCCTTTCCTACTTTCAGTCTGAAGCCAGTCCGTGGGCCCTGAGTGGAGGAATATAGACAGCATATATAATGACAATAATGTGGACACAATTCATTTTTTCTTCTTTCCTAACCGTGCACCACGAACTATTTCCTCTTTTATTTTCGCGAACGTGTGAATCTGGGCTTTCCTACTGAAAAAATGATTCCTCAGAACGAACGTGTCAAAGCTTGAGTACTTTTTGTCTTTCCTTTCTTGTTTTGCGAGTGTGACAGTCACCTCAATTTCGTATTGAGCATTTTTAATTTTCTAAGGTAAACTCATCCGAATTTTAAAAAAAGCTTCCCTTTTCTCAGAAATAATAGTGATGCAATAAAAAATACATAATATTTACTCTTTCCTCTGTTAAGATGTTATACATGTTTACAAGCTAAAAGTAGGATCAACGACCGAACACCACTCTAAAAATTTAAAAATCCATAAAGAAAACTATAAAAAGCGAAGAACCACTTTTTTAAGCTTCAAAAACAGCACCATTAAATAATCTGTGCATAAATCGGTCGTGATTTTAAACGGGGTTCAATTTAACTGGGTCAATTGTGATTGACTTACGTGTTTGGAGCATTAAGTTTTTTTCCGAGCAAGTAAATTCATGTTGGTTCCCTAACGTCTACGTGCATATTTTATGGATATACTACCACACACACAACAAAACATGTTTCCTCCGACCACCACCGCCTTCATTGTAGTGGCGGTTATATTTTCTGACACGCTGGAAAATGACTTCAGTTATTGATGAGTTCCATAATGTGGAAACGATGCATCCATTATTGCTACAAGGATGCACGAACCATGACGCAAATTACTTTTCTTCTCGTGTGAGTCAAAAATGCATACGAGGCGACATTACCCTTACACCCATGATATTATGCATGCATAAAAGGAGGGTAAAAAATATAAGATCATTTTTATGACATGGCAAAAGCTGGTGAAGATGGTGATCATTATATTTTTGGCCAGAAAAAAAGAGAGAAACCATCATCGTCACGAAATGCTGGCGCAGAGGATGTTTCTTGAATGAACCTAAAAAGAGGATCAAGATAAGTATTTTTGGGAAGGAATATAATACTTCGCCGAAAAGAGTGATACAATTTTTTTTTCGTTAAAGCTTCCCGCTATTGATCGCCTCACTGCACACTACCATATCCTCATTCACGATCATCCTCCTCTTCCCATGGAAGACCTTTGTGAAGAAAAGGAGGAGGAAACGCAACTCTAGCAAAAAAAAGAGCACCAAGAACTTGAATAAAAATATAGGAAGACTTCAAAGGGAATATTTTCAGCTGCTTTGATCTAAGGATTGGATGTGTGCAGATAGAAGAAAGAAGAGATACTGGTTTTTAGTGGTGGTTGGGTAACCTACATCGTACCGTGAATTATGATGAAGTGCCATTATGCATGTAAGCCAGCAGGGTCTTTTTTTCCTGCTCCGTAATTCATTATTACCCATTCATCCATTTTATTGTTTCCTAAAAAAGGAAGAAAAAGTTGCCACCATCACATAGTTTCCCAAAAAAAATAGGAACAAAGTAACTGAAAAATTTCAAAAAGGAAAAATCTGCATTCTGGAACGAGGACACGGAAGAAAAAATCAAGTGAGTCATATCATGATCGTCATCCTGCCTCCATAATAATCAGGTTTCTTTCCGACCACACATTGCTCAATGGTTCACTGACATCCATAATTCGTTAAACATGTTATACTGCGAGTGAATACCATATTCGAAACTATATAACTGCTGATACTGCAACTATTTATAGCTCATCCCACAAATATTTATGGATCATGATGTTTCCCGACAAAAGAAACAACGGAAAGATAATACTGAAGTGCGAAGAGCCCTCCAAAATCATTCTTTTTCATTGGAAAAATAAGAGAAGTGATTATCATTGGTCTTCTTGTCCTGGAAAGTACGCAATGTTTCAAGAAGACCTCTCCACACTTTCCCTCGGAAAAAGTTTGAAAAAATACATTGTCGTAAACACTGTCTCATTTTTGTGTACACCAGCACCTCCACCACCGCATATCCCTTCACTCCTTTTCACCACAAAAAAAGTTTCTCTTTCATGGAGCGACGGAGCGTGACACTCTTTAAAAAATTTATGAGCACCTTTTCATCACGAATCGGGAGCAATGCTCCGCCTGGAATACCATGTTATTTTTTATTCTCAGAAAAAAATGAGAAAGTACGGATAAGCCACGATGCGCTTTTAATTTGAAATGGAGAAGGAGAGTCCTTTTTTTTCTTGGATGCAGAGTAAACAAAGGGAAAGAAATTATTGATCACAGAAATAAGAGAGAGTGCTTTTTCCACTCTCTCATTTATTCGGCCTCTTCTCATGACCACAGTGTACGCAGAAGTCTTAACTCTGGTCGCTTGGTATTTATTCTAGTCTCCCTTTTTTTCTTTGTGTGCATTGCACTCTCCTCTGTGATGTGATGAAGATGAAGGAATGTAATTGAGAAAAAAAGAAAGTCTTCTTCACCTGACTGCACTCCAGCAAATAGTAATGAGAACTGAGAAGAGAAGGGGAGGGTGGGCTCGCGTCTCCTTCCTTTTCTGACATATCACTTACAATTCCTCTCCCTCGGCGCTTATCGGAGTGCAGCATGGATGCATTTTGATCCACAACAAGGAGGAAATAAAGAGCGCATTATTTTAATTGAATTCGTGCATCCCTCGAGATTCTATACTTTGTTTTGGTGTACGGGAGAGTGAGTGCAAGTTTTTTTGGGAGAAGCTCAAGTAAAAAATATCAGTCTCATCAAAAGACTTGAAGAAAAATAAAAGTTTTATTTTTTCATGCAATCGTGGAAAAGCCCACCCAGCACGACTCGTGCAACTATACGTTTCTTTAGTTGTTGCACAGGAAGGATCACAAAATGAAAGAGCGATAAATAAAGATCTGTTGTGAGAGTGCACTGCGCACTATCTGGCAATACCTCCACAATTCATTACTTTTCTGGTGAAGTTGGTGAAAAAAAGGAGGATTTTCATTTCGATGAAATAAGTGATTTGGATGAATGATGAATCAATGAGCACTTAGCTTTCCCAATTGGCCAACAATGAAGCTTCCACATATGTTATCTTCTTTTTGAAGATTTTTGTTGACATAATAATAGTATTTTCCAAAGAATAAAAAAACGGAACATGTGCCAAAAAAACTGAAAAGCTGGAGGAAAATATTGCCTTTTTTGTTCAATTTTAAGTACATTTTCCTGGAGAAAAAAACTCATGATTGGAAAGGTCATTTACTACCAATTTTCATTTCAGTGTGAACAAAAAAAATCCTCCACTTTTTGACCCATTCGATGATAGAGAGAGCTTTTTTTTGCTCAAGATATTTTTTTTTATTATATTGTCCGTGTAAAAACGACTCGACTTATTGCTTCCTGGTAATTTTAAGTGCTTTCTTCCTCTCTTCCAAGAAGAAAGGGAAAAGCTGGCGAGTGAAATGTGAACAAAAAAAATCTCCAGGAAAAAAAAGTAATCTGTCATTCTTATCTTCCTCTGACTGACGTGCTAAAAAAAGGTTATGAACTTTGGCACACCTAAAAATACAATGTGCTTTTACAATCTCACCAGTGACAAGTCACCACCAGACCACTTTTTTTTCTCCGACGATGACACACGCAGATTATTTTATTATATAACACTCTACTAACTTAGTTACCGAGAAAAAAATGGTCACATATAGTACCATATAAAAATTATAGAAATTTTTGGCTTTATAAAAAAA
>JAHZNF010001643.1:0-22150 GCA_027744215.1 Troglopedetes dispersus
TTTTTTGTGTTAGCGCAGCAGATAAAAGTTATGTAGTTTTGAGGAAAAAAGGGTTGAAACAAATTACTATTATCACGAGACGACATTCCAGCCGCGCTTTATGTGACGAGGACAAATATATAACCCTTTACATTGCCAAGAAAAAAAATATATCTCAGTTCGTCTGCTGCGTTTCCTCAATATAAATTCGCAGATCACGTTCGTATTCAAACCATTCAAGCTTGCTCAATGAAGTCTGTCTCTCTATTTTTTTGTTTTTTTCCACATCCCGCGTGTGAAATTCATGCACTTGATGGTAGGATCTCCGCCTGCTTTTCTCTTTTTTTTCCGGAGATACAAAACAACAAGTGACTTTTTACATTAGTTTCCTTTTCTGTGTCACTTTATTACGGTTTATTGCCAGGAACAATGAAACAATTTCTGTGGATGGGAATCATCCGAAAGAGTTATTATTATTATAGTTGTTGCAGCAATAATAACACTTTTTATTATTCATATGGATGGTGATGATGATTATAGTGATGATAATAATGCTCAGAAAAAATGACAAAATGTGTAACATATTTTTTACAGTTCACTTTCCTCCTTTTTATTAGACACATCAGCATCTTTGTTTATGATCCGCACAGATTACAGTTTTCCTTGTGGCACGGCGCGTTTATGGAAAACGCTGACTCTGTCATATTTTCATTTTTTCTACCAAAATGATAATGGGCCTTTATGAAGTAGAAAAATATTATGTAAGAATGCTGCAGGAAACACATAAACGGAAGTGGAATACTGCTTCGCACACTTTTTTTGCAGCAGTTTCCATAAAGTAACAATTCTTGCAAAAAAAAGTTTATTTGTAGAGTGTTCATTAAGCTGTGTGTCAGGTCGCAGCAAGCAACAGTAGTTTACTACTGCACAGTGGTGGTTACAGAGCATTAGGTCGACTTTGTGAAGTCGATCTGATCAGGAAACAAATGAGCGCAAGAACGGAATAAAAGATTAAGTGTAGTCGTGGAATAATGATTATGCAGTCATCATTCTATCCGCGTAGATCAAGAAGTAAGGAAGAAGGGATAAAGTGTGCAAGATAACCAACCCTGGTTATCTCACTTGATTGAGAAGCATGTTCATTCCACCATGCAGCATCATCATCACTCACTGGAATAGCGCCGGAGAAAATAAAAATAGAACAAAATAAAGTATTCTTGGGAACCTCACCAAATGACTCCACAGCTATTTTGGCCGCCTGTTCCTCCTTTTTTTACGCCAGAGAAAGTTTGAGTAAAGGAAAAAAAGAGGTTCTTTTTTGGCTTGGATTCTTCCCTTAAGTTTGCCAAACACATTAGACACAAAAAATAATAATAAAATAATTTCTGAAAACAATACACTTTTTTCTCCACACTTTATAAGGCTTCCTAAAAATTCGAAAATCATGTAAAAAAATAGTATAATCAGGCATCTGGTTTCCGCATTCCCACACAGTAAAGAATACAATGAAAACGTTTTAAAAATCCAAAATGTTGAAAAAAAAATCTTGGAAACAACGAACACCACCTTCATCAGTTTTATCATTCCAGAGCCACCTAATACAGTAGTTTTCTAGTTAGTTGGGGATATTGACTTGACGTGGTGCGTGTGTGCGGTGGCACATCGCACAATGAAATATAAACTTTATTACAACAAAAAATAATAATAAAACAGTTGGCGAGTATTTTCCAATGTGGGAGGGCATCATGTGAATTTTGTGGTAGCGAAACACTCGATCTTTTCTCTGCACAGATATAAATATACTTTTTGTTCCTTTTTTTATTCCTGCTGCTCTCCTCTTAGTTGGGATAGATTGTTTGGTAAAGTGCCTGAGTTAAAGTTGGATTGCGTGGTGATGATGATGATGATGATGATGATGACGATGATGCGAGTAGTGAAACTCGCTGTTGTATATCTCGCTTGTTTTTTTCACTCCTCTGTGTGGAGAGAAAATCGGGGAAAATGAAAAGAGAGGGAAAAAGGGAGAAGATACCCGACTTGGAGGCATTAAAGCATTCTTACACGCCAATGAACACAAATAATATCGACATAATTCTCATCCAAGCCAACCAAGCACACAGAGAGAAACAAGCAACTAAACTTTAGTCTCTCTTATTCTCTGTGTGAGTTTTCGCTACTGACTGCTGTGAAAGTAAGTTGTGAGTTTGAGTTGTTGTTCGCTCTGGAAATCTGAAAACTTGTTCGGTTTTAACAATAGGGGAAAATTTTCAGAGAGACAATCTAAAAAAAATGAAACTACCGTGTAATATTGTTGCCAGAGTTGGTTGTGGTGGTCGCAGTAACAGCAGCTCAACAGCAGCCGTTTCTCCTTTCACGGAGAAGACAGAAAGAGATGGAACATGTGAAAAGGAGAGTGAAACCGGTCAACGCACAAATAAAACGGAAACTCTCCACTAAAAACTATACTATATAAGTTATATACACAGATATCCTTTGAAATGCTGACAATGACGATGTTCATGATCACATTGCCACAATATATCATAGAGTGAGTTCTAGAGAGAGACGCACAGTGCGGGATAACCAACGAAAGTAGAAGGGATGAGCGAGACGAAAGAAAAAAGAAGAAGATAATACACAGGGCATGTCTAATAGACCCTCCTCGCAAATAATCCTTCTTCCAATAGTTCCTTCTGAGTGGTTGTTCCTGTAGTAGAAGTAGTTAATAAAATACAGGATAATATTTTACAATGAATTTATGAATTTATTTTGGGACAAAAAAAAAGTTTGAGGAAGAAGGGAGAAGAAAAAACCTCATGAATATGAGCATAAAGTTGTTCCTTGATTTCATGCATAAAACACAGATTTTACATGGGCATTGTACCGTTGTTGAAGACTGTTTGGGGTAATGTGCAGCCGTGACGGCGCAGCATGAGAGAATGTATCGTAACAAACGTTATAAATACATGCCTGATTTGAAGCTACTAAATATGTGCAGGAATGAAAATTAAGATGTGAAATGGCGATGAAACGTGGCGAAATTTGATACGAGTTAAACAAAATATTATGTAATATTTTTCCGGAGCGTGTGTCCAAACAACTATACAAACAAACAGGCAAACAAAAGGTAATGAAAAGTGTGGAAACAACAATGGTGTTACATTATTAAACAGAGAACAATGAATGAGGGCTCGTGTTTGCATTATTATTTTGTTTCTCATTTTTTGGTTCATGGTGCAACTTGATACGAAGCAGATGAGTAGGCAGATCCTCCATTATATTCAGAAAATAGGCACTAAAGTTGGAAGGTTTCGTGTACTTCGCCAGTTTATAGGTTAGGCTTAATATAATTGTTTCCATTTTTTGTTTGGGGAAAAAATTCTCCCATTATTACTCTCATTGCGATTTTCCATTTTATATTGACATAATTTTTTATCTCTTGTCGTCGCTCTTTGTGGATTTAGTATTTACTTTGAAGTGTTTGCAATGCGCACACCTAATTGACCGGGTGATTCTTCAGTGATTGAAGAAAGTCGGAGTAAATTCCAATTAGCAAATCAAAGAAACAACAACACTTCATTAAAAATGATCTATATATCCGCTCTTGCTTATCTCGTCTGTCACCCAGGATAGTAGGGAACGTAAACAGCATTGCAAATTAATGCGGAAAGTCACCTGTCACTTAAAAAATATCGGGATGGAGATGAGCAAATAGTCGAAGCGAGAATGTTCACTGCAGGGCTTGTTGTGTGTGCAAAAGCACGAGGGAACAGATGTATCTTTTGACGACATCACCGTTGTGGTCTTTTCTCCCTGAGTTCTCGAGTAACCAACCGAACTAGCCAAACAACAAATCCACATCAAAAAAGCTGGTAAAATTCTTGTGAAGAAGTGTAGACATTTGTGTCTATACAAAAATACATGCACAAGTATGAAACATTCTCCAAAAACATTTCTGGAGGACATGCATGCGAAAATGTAGTTTAGCTTTTTTAACGATATAAGTTTCAAGCATAAAATCAGGTTTGAATGTGTGCACACACCCAAAGATCGAGTGCGAGGAGGTGAACAATATTACTAAAATGGATCCCAAAACTTTGTAACTTGTTTACATGGACACTTTATTTATGAGAGAAAAAGAGAGACACCGATCCACGACGTTGGTGGCTGTGTGAGGAACGCAGTTCAAGTGCTAAATTAAACGGTAAACAAGTTTGAGGCGTACAAAACTTGCCTGCTGCCTTCTTCCTCTTCTTCTTCTCTTCGACATCGTCATCGTCGCTGTGATCAAGTGCTTATATCTTATATGTCAGTTATGTCTTATCTTTCTCTGCTCCTTTTTCGGAGTGCAATGTTTAACCAACTAAAAAAGTGAATTGGTTCATGTTGCCTCTCACTCACTTCTCTTTCCTTCTTTTCCAAGTTTTGTGTCGTTCTCAAATTCGATGAAAATTTCGAACGGCTGGTTGGCTCTTTGAGTAGTTTTCTAGGAGAGCTTGTAGTGTGGTTTGGTGCACACTGCCTTGTCAAACCAGTCAGTCATTTCATGGACATCATAGTAGAGAAAGAGTGAATGATATGGAAGCAAATGAACCATTTAAAACTCTTTTTTGCCTCTTCCATGCTCCACCGCTGGCTTCCATATGTAAGACCACACTGCGTGCTCTATTATGTGAGACTTATCATCATGAATGTATGGTTTGTGTACACGCTGGCTAAATCCCTTTTCCACCTGAAGACGCACCCACCCATCTAATATAAACGAATCCATTCACATGGAGACGACCAAGCAAGAGACACTGCAGAGCTGCGACTGGAAAGCCACAAAAATACATACATTTTGTTATTATTTTTCTGCATGTTTGAAATACTGATTACGAGAAGGTGGCGGCGGTGGAATCAACATGATTAGCTTTGGCTCAATAAGTATTTGGAATTGGTGTTGCTAATCTTGTGCGCAAGGGTATACCAAAAAAGGGTAAATACTCGACCATGACTAATCCGATAAACGAAAATGTATTTATTAGTCATTTTTGTGGGTGATCAAAAGGCACCACCATATTGACCGAAAGCAAGTTTACCTACTCCACTAAAATATGTGCCTAAGAATGTTCATTAACAATTTTTTATGCACTTTTTCCAACCTAAATAGTGCCGTAATAGTATTGACTAAAATCAAGAGTTAATGAATGGCTGATTATTACAATCATTTCCATTTTGTAACTGTGGAGAAGATAAATTAAATCAGAAGAAAACTGAAAACAATTTTACTTTATATTGCGGACAGATAAAAGTATTTAGATTCAACATCTCAGTCATTATGCTCACATTCCATGATTTGGTAGCCCTACGTGTGTGTTACCCGTGCAAGAGCTTCCATGCTGTTAACCTTTTCGAACCTTCTTCACGTTCCTTTTTTATATGCTACGCTTCCCTTCTTCTTTCGATCCATTTCCACCAACAACGTTAACCTTAACTGTAACACATGCGAAGAAGAAAGAAGTGGCTGTTGTGAGTGAGTCTCGTTGAGGCAGACCTATGGGAGCGTGTGAGTGGATGTGATGCTGCACCAACTTCTCAATTTGCTCCTCATCCTCGAAGAGCGACTTGGGGAAGTCGTGAGAAAAATGGAAAATTGCAAAAAAAAAAATGTTCTCTCTGGTTCCAGCGTTATGTGTGTCAAGCCAGAAGTTTATACTTCTTTCTAGCATCTAACATGCTGGTGAATAATATATTGCAGTACATTGCTCACTCGTTATTACAAATTTTGATACAATATTTTTACTCTGACAAAAAAAAAACGAAATGATGAAGAGGAAAAACGGCTCGCGGAGGTAAGGGGAATGCGTCTAAGGAGAAAGGAAGGAATAAATGTATAAGTTAAGACGGTTCTCCCTCTTCCCAGTCTATAGTGTTTTCTATTGCTATTATTGTTGGCGAGAAAATAATGGAAAAAAGAAGAAGAAAAAACCTAATCATCTTTCTGGCTTGCCTCCACAGTCATCCCTGTAGTCATTCTTTAGTCCTTTACTTTGTATGTGTGTGTGCAGTGTGTACTATGAAGATGATGATGAGAATGACGATAGTGGTTGGTGCTGCGTGCTTGTAGTAGCCAGAAAAGGCTTGTCTTTAGTCTCACAATTGGAGATAGACGTTACTGGCTTATTTTCGTTTTGGTTTTTATATGAGTGTGTTTGTGTTGGAAGAGATGATGTTGAGGCTCGACCATAAATCTCATGTGGAGAAGAAGAGTGAAGAAGACGACGAAGGAGGCAAGTGGAGAAGTCTGTGCTCGACGTTGAATCATCATCATCAGCAGCAGCAGCAGCAGCAGCACTAGCATAGCAGCATTCAACAACAACTTCTCTCTCCTCTTTTTTCTGGTTCTATTTTCCAAGCAAAAAAAAATAATTCTGGAAGCGTGTGTCCAAATTACTTTGTGGTTGAATGGAAGTCAAAAGACGGTATAAAAGTTGGGGAAGCGTTGACGAGCCTGTCACTCACACAAAAAAAGTTGCACAGAGTGAGAGAGCGAGAGGGAAAAAGAAGACACGAGGAAAGCATCATTTCCTTTTCACACAGAAATAAAAATTTACACTGGAAGGAAAGAAAAAAAACAAGACAAGCTGGAAAATGAATGTTACAGTTGTGAAGTTATACGTAGGTAGTTAGACAAAACATTGGAATCAAAATTTCCTAAAACCACAAAATATAATTTTCTTAGGAAAATATGGGATACTTTTTAAAATAATGAAGAATATGGTGCTAAACGCGTTTAACCAAACAATAATAAGGATATCTTTGGCATGGGGTGATGAGCTTCAGTGACTTGTAAAATATGGAGCACCTTCTCTTGCAAACTTGTCATGTGATACTATCATCACAACAATATAACCATCAAATTGGACCGAAAACACATTAGCCAGTTCATGCATATTTTTTTACGATTCACACGCACAATGAAGCGCATGCACATGGTCAGCTTTATTATGCATCTAATAAGATTATTTGTAGTTCTACATGAGTAAACTTCTCTCGTCTGGTCGTGTCTGCCGTCCAATTAAATCAAGTACTCCTCACTTCTCTTTAACTCATTTTTCATTTATTAATTTATTGGTGACTAATGAGCTGCTTACACCCGAACAAGTGAATATGGTAAGCAAACGACAACTGTTATTGGTGGTGATTGGTCTCCTCGCCATCATAAAAATGACCCAATACAATTTGTGTTTGTGCAGACATAAAGAGAGAGAAAAAACATATTTTTGTTGAGCTTGATCCTTGCAGCATAGAAGTGAGTTCATACGATTATTGTTGCATTTATTTTCAGCTAGGATTCACATCCATTCTTTTTCCTACTTTCCGCTTGTTCAACATTTTTTGTGTAATTTTCACCAACCTTAAACCAGAAAAAAAAGTTGTGATGGGTGAGCAACCGAGAAAAAAAATCTACACCGAAATCGAAACCATTTGAAAAAGGTTTTTTTTTTTATTTTCTTGTTGCCATAATTTCCTATCAACGTTGTGCTGTGCAAAAACATATTTTTGTTGAGCTTGATCCTTGCAGCATAGAAGTGAGTTCATACGATTATTGTTGCATTTATTTTCAGCTAGGATTCACATCCATTCTTTTTCCGACTTTCCGCTGTTCAACATTTTTTGTGTAATTTTCACCAACCTTAAACCAGAAAAAAAAGTTGTGATGGGAGCAACCGAGAAAAAAAAAATCTACACCGAAATCGAAACCATTTGAAAAAGGTTTTTTTTTGTTATTTTCTTGTTGCCATAATTGCCTATCAACGTTGTGCTGTGCGTCTGTGTATCATGGATAACCTCTGTTCTCCATTTCTCATGATGATAACGCGGACTGACGCAGCAGCTGATAAACTCATGCATCCGTGAACACTTTGATGGGAGCGCGCGTGTTCGCCTGAACGTGTGTGTTCTCTGTGTGCTGCGTACTCTCCAATAAAATTATATTATAAAGCAGCCATTGTTATTAAATGTAATCATGTAATAGAATGCAGACAATTGAGTAAAGTGGATTTTTTTGCCAGTTGTAATAATGGCTCATGGATGCAATACACACAGACTGCTGTGTCGCGATTAAAAGGAGAGATTAGTGGAATGCATGTGACACAGGAAATATGGGGGCATGCAGATACACACATAGATTATTTTTTTACCAGCCCGTATCACTAGCTTCATGGCTTTCCAAATCTCCTTTTTTAAATACAAGTCGTTATTTCAATGAGAAATGCAGTTTCTTTTGGAAAAGTTGCCTAAATGCAGATGGGGAATAAATACATACATACATTATGTACTTTACAATTACATGTATATTTGAAAAACTTTTCTATGCTGCAAAGTTATTTTTTGTACACGACTTTCGTTTCGAATTAGTGTTGTTTTAAGAAAGTATTTTCGTGGTCCCTAGCACTCAATGGCCGGGGCGCATAAATGTATTTTACTGGATTCAGATTGAAATGCAGATAAAAAACAACTTGTTCGAGTTTTACTTGCGAGTTTTAAAATACATTTGCAACAACAAAATTTACGTGATATACACATTCGTAGTACGACTTGTGGCAAAGCTAGTTAAACAACAGTGTAATAAGATGGGCAGGAATATTTTTTTAGATGTGAGTGCTCCGTTGTGGGAATATTAGATACATGAATTATATATAAGTCTTCATATATGTTTAATTTCTCCAATCCGTATTATTAACGTTGTGTGTTGTGGATGGTTTTTATTTTGAGGATCGTTTTTTTTTCAGCAGATTTTTTCCTCCCTCTCTCTCTCTCTCTCTTTCTTTTCCCGAGATACGTCAGAATGGAACCCATTTCTCCATGTTATTTCACATCTGAGTAAATCTGAATAGTATTGGCACGCTGCATTTCACTCATTGAAATTGAGAAAGGATGAGAAAGACGATGATGTTGGCGATCATGGCATTTGCCTCGCTTGTACCAGAAAAAAATATATTCTATTTTCAGAGAACGAACCGGGACACAATAAATGAGGAGAGTGGTAGCAGTAAAAATAAGGACATGATCAAACTATTTTTACTGTGCGAGAACCTACATTTGGCATCACGGATTACCCTGCCTGACTGTGACCCTTTTCGGTGGTCGTACATATGGAGTAATTTATTACGTAATATGTCTCTTTGTAGACTAAATGAGCTGTTTTGTTGACCGTGTCTACATTAAAGTTGTTTTTATTGTGCCGCAGCAATGATATTTGGTGAGCATCAGAACTTCGCCAAATTTTGTTTTGCACTTTGCTCAGCAAAAACTTATGTAGTAAACCTACTTTCTTTAATTCGCCAAGTTTATGAGTATAAAACCGATAACACTTTTGATGTTTTGTCAACTGTTTCGAAATCTGTATTCGGTGAAAAAAAGGACCCATTGGTTGGATTGATCATCCATCAAACAATTTCCAGCCTCCTCCCACGCTTTCATCCCCGTGCATAATAAATTAGCCAGGATGACATATTATGTAATACGGTCACACAAAATAATCCTCCTCGTCTCTTACCAAACTTCAAAGGGTCCCACATTTTTTCGTAAAAAAAGTAGGAATATTATTATAAAAAGGTTCATTTCCAACTTGACGTGGTGCAGTAGACAATAGGGAAAAAGAAGCTAGAGAATATGTGCACGAATGTACCCTGCACAGATGATGATGATCACTCCATAAAAAACGCCATGGATTCACTCCTCGTCGATGCCTTCTTTAGTATTAAAGAAGTGACCGTGAAATGCGGAAAAAAGAGGGATTCAAACAGACAAAAAAATATACTTCGAGAACGATGTTGGTAAAGAACACAAAAGCGACCTGGAGAGGAAGTCATTGTTCTCGGCGGAGCTACAGCAGGGCTATTATGCGAAAGCGTGTATTTATTTGGTGTTTCCAACGTAATCGTCGTGGTGGTGATGATGATCACAATGATGATCAGGAGAATAACAAAAACAGCAGGAGGAGCAGTGTACCAAGGATCATCATCTCGATACCCCCAATCATTCAATAGAAAAGAAGGGAAAAAAATTTAGAGAAGAGAGCTCTTTAACACTGGCCTTCCGGATTTGAAAAGAAGAGGAAGGCAGGATCATCCTCATCATCGTCGTCGTGGTCGTTATGATCACAGTGATCACTTTCAACTTGCTCTTCCTTTCACAATGAGAGCAGCATAAAAGATAATAAAAGGAGAGACAAAATAAAGAGACTGGAGGAGGAAGCAACCAATAACGATATGCATTCTTTTCCTTTCGTTGGGCCTCTTGAATAAAAAAAGGAGGAAATTATGAATAGACTATCTTCATTGATCGATGATCATTATCATCTTCATAAAAACATTCAGAACCATAACATATTCCTTGACATAGGGCAAGTAAGGCATAGTTCCTGATGTTATAAGAAATCCACAAAATATTGGGTGAATTTTTTTATTGATAAACTATTGCATTCTTGGACATTTTACTCTGTTGAGGGAAGAAGGAACTTATTTGAAAATGTTCCTAAAAAGTTTGAATTTACTTCTGTACAAAATTCAAACCAAATGATAAACACAGTTGAAGTAATCGGAACCCCGTTTTTAAAACAGATTTAAAACTGTCGTCAGAAATAATGGAATAATTACAAGATTTCAATTAGACTTTGTGGGCACATGCAAGCTATGCTGGAAATTTTTTACTTCTTTATTGTTTTGTGTGAATAATCCAACCATCCACCCCGTTCCATTATTTCATCCCGCTCCCGACCACATTTTAAATTTAAACATTGAAAGCAGGAGACAATAATGCGTACATTTCTTTCCAACGAAATAAATCGCACATCACACATATATGTATGTATACACACGAGAGATAAAAAACGTTAATGTTGCCTGCTTCCCGCTGAGCTTATTCTCTCCCGCGCCGAATCAAAATCCAAACTAGCCATGCGGAAGTCAACTTAATAAACCTGTCTCTCCAATCTACAGTATGCATATTAATACTCTTTTTTTTAAAAAAAAGCTGTACCAAACCAGAAGCTGGAACAAAATAAAAGCAAGCAATCTGTACTTTCCACATACATATATGACGAACGAAGGAGGAAAAGTTCAGTGGAGAATGAATCTGTGTACACGCATGCATCCCTCATCTCTGATGATGATGTTGCGTAGGCTTACTGTGCCTCTTTCTTTAATTTTTTCCCTAGTTCGCCTGTGTGTTCATCATGTGGTCTATAAAAGACTTTTTTTATCAAGTTATACACAAGTAACGAAATCAAATGATTGTGATGATTAGATGTAGTCAGTGAAGCAAGGTTTATGTTAAAAATTTTCTTTTTTTCACTCGCTCGTCCTGCAAAATTGTGTGGAAATAGTGTGGTGTGGTCCGTTTGCTTAACAAGTATTATTAGAAAAAGGAGTTTTTTTCACTGGATTTATATTTCTCCCTGGAGTCCTATCCCAGTACTCATCACACACATAACTCACTATGATCATCACCCAGTCAAGCCCATTCAAACAATTTACTGCCACTGAAAATTAAATTATGCCTCAGTATTCAATTTTAACTCCAACATCGTCGTCATCATCATCAGCATCAGCCTTCTCCCCGAAAAAAAGAGTCATCGCTCGTCTGTGTGATTATTATGATGGTTTTACGTTCAAATCCTGGAAATAAAAAAATATCTTGTAAAATCCTAATCCAAAGCCCTCTGCATAGTCCTCTTCAGTTTTTCAACAAGCTCATTTTCTTATCCTATTTTCCGGGAATTGGTTGATCACTTTCAAAAATGATTTTTTATCCGGTTTTCACTCAAGATGAAATGAGTTCATCACGTTATGTTTCCCAAGGAAGGATAATCAGACATGAAAAGATTTATTTGACTGGAAAGTCTGCTAAAAGTTATTTTTTAACATTACTAATAATAATATTATTTTTACATTTTTGTCTTTCCTCAGGTCTCGTCTATCAACCGTGTACTCAGGAATTTGGCAGCACAAAAGGAGCAGCAGTCTGGTGGTGGGCCAACTCCAGATTCGGTGTATGACAAGCTACGAATGTTCAACGGACAAGCGGCAGCTGTGAGTGCGGCAGGATGGGCTTGGTATCCTGGCACAGGTAAAAAAGACTCAGAGGGCTCAGTATGAATTGGTGACACGTTGTCTGCTTTCCTAGTAAAATGCTATCAGAAATGTTAATCGATTCATTAGCAGTTAATTAAACAATTTATTTTTTTATATTGGTACCTCGCACCAATTTCATTGAAATCTTCTTCCCTGTTATTTCTGAACAGCACCCGGACCTCCAATTGGTTTACCTGCGCCGACCACACCGCTCTCCGCACCCTTGCCTCCATCATCCAGAGACGATCCACATAAGCGAGGTAAGTTGGAAACTAAGCAAACAATTGTATACAAACGCTCATGTTTTGTTGCACATCTGAATCATAATGTGTGTATGAAAGTTTATTTCTATGCATCCATCCATACCTTTCTTCGTCTGATTAAAAAGTGAAGAAACTAAAAATTTAAAAAAATCAGTTTAAAAAATCCCAGTGGTATAAGTTTTTCAGAATATTTTTGCAATATACGATTTAAGTCCACGATTGCAATTTTACAAAAATACGTTCAAGATTATATTTGTGGAATTAGTTTACGAAAGAGAGCTCCTTCAGGGATTTCTCAGGTGCCAGTACTCTCCTTTCTTTAAAAACCCGTTTGTGGAGGAATCGGTTAGTGTTTGCACAAATAAATTATATCATATTCCGTGTTTGAGAAACTTTCTCACAGTTCCTTTTCACATCAGGAATCTCACGTTAACGTAAACGTGTATGCGTGATACTAATTTGTAGGAATATGTCAATATGTACATATTGGATATCGATTTAATTAAAATCATTGTCAGCACCAAAAAGCAGGAAAAAGCATTCCTGTACAGAGCAAGCACTTTGAAAGGGATCAATGAGCATTTTAAAAAAGGTATATAAGTAGTATCAGACTCACAAGGGCTCCGTTTCCAAACCCAACCAAATCCTAGGCTACTTATGCTACCAAATGCACTTAGAAATATTTTAATATTCTTACATTTACGAGTTGGATAAAGAAAGACAACAATGCTTCAAGTACTTCATGCTCTATTCGCACATAACTATCCTGCAGCTATCCATATACACTTCACAGCCGAAAAGGAAAAGGCAACTTTTTCCAAGAGTATTGTTATCCAGTTTAATTCTCTCTTGAACAAGAGTGCAAGTTTTATTATTGAGCACATGCATTATAAAAGTATTTAGTAATACTGAAAGTGACGATATGGATATGATGAACGACAGAAAAGACGACAACGCCCCAAAACAACACAACGACAGAAAAAAAACATTCAACACCCTCTCGACAACGAAAAAAAAATCTCTTATTTTTCAATTCATTCATTTGGGTCGGTCAGTGAGTCGTTACAAATCACCACAACATTGACAATTGACAATGAACACATTCTGCTCGTCTAAATATTTCAAAAAAAAATATTGTAACGAATATCCCTACGTGAAAATCATAATAAGTGTACTTAAAGGTACGTGTGTGTGAGACTATTGTCCCCATTCTTGTTGACAACAATACTTGAAAAGTATTTTATTGTGTGAATGCGCTGAATACACCGTTTTCCTTGTACTTGGATATTGAGATAGGTATGAATGGAAATGTAAGAAAAGTGTGGACTTGTTGTATAAAAATTTAATTTGATTCAAAAGTGTAAGAATGGCTAAGAATTTATGTACTTTTTAAGGATTTAATGGTGTGACTTTGTCAGAGATGCAGGATGAAAAAAAATCGTAGCTGTATTTTTCAATCATATGCATACTTCTTCTTTTTTTCTAAAAAAAATATTTCAAAAAGCTTAAAGCAATGACGTACTTATATCGATATTAAGTTCCTTTCTTGAAGAAGTTTCGTCTTTTGTCAAAGAATTTGTAATATTACATAGGTATTGTGCGGGCAGCAGCATATTGTGAGAAAATATCCAGACTCGACACATTCAGGAAAATGAAGTAAATTGTTCACATGAAAAAAGTCACTGAAGATGTGATGTGCGTACAACGGTTCCATTCACAGAGAATAAATAAAAAATAGTGTATGAATTCATTCAAGTTTCCCTTTCATGATTCAACAACCATCAAAGATACATATGTTCACACGCAACAAAAACAAGAATTTTTCAATCTTCAAGTAGATCACTTAAACTCATTTAAAATTTATAAATTCCTAACTTGCAATCATTCATTTCAAGAAAAAACTTTATTACTAACTACATACTTATAAATTAGAAAAATACAAAAAAAAACCGAACCTGATCCCTCCTGACAAGATGGATTTCACGCATTTAATTTATGACCAGTTGCATAATCCTTATTCGTATTGTTATTCTACAGTCCTACTTAAAACAGTTATAAAGAAATGTCATTAGAAGCCGGTACGTCCTCAAACACAACTAGAAAAAAAGTTTTTTTTTTCTCAACCCAAAAAGAATTTTGTCGTCCTCCATGACCCAGAAAATTACTACCACGCAAAAGTGAGTGGGGCAGAGACTCTACCATCTAAAAAACTTCAATCTCATTTCATTTTATGGTTAGAAAGAAAAAAAATGGAGAAAGACGGAGGAAAGTGCAGTAATCAAAAAAAAGTAGTGTGAAGTAAATAAACGCAGTACGGTCAATAATCCCATTACGTGACTCTACTATACTTACAACTTTTTTTTTACTTTCGCTCATGCATACCTACATACTTATGCACATAAGTAAGGATTCGCAGGTATACATACATTTACATAAAATGTGTGCGTATAGATTTGCGAACAGGAAACTTTGAAAATATCTTGCTGACTTCCTTGTGAAATGCTCTTGGGAAGGTGTATACGCACCTCCCAAATATGGACGACATTTGAAGAAAAGTTGGGAAAAAATATTTTCAGCACTTCAAAATGCGTCTTAACCACCAGAAAAGCATTTATTACTACTTCTCGTACAGAAGTTGAAAATGGGAAGGACCGTGTTGTTTTCCGAGCATAGTTTTCCCCTAAAAAGTACACACATAGATTTACATCCTTCTCCTCTTCTTCAAAAAAAAATATTGTGATGGCTGCTGCTTTGATAAAAAACACACGATGATGATGAAACGAGGACGACGACGATGAAAATGGTTTTATACTCTGCGTCTTTGGCCATGCACTCATCCAAGGAACAAGACTGCGTGCTCGGTTCTCCTGTGTGATGGTGGTGGTGAGTGTGGAAAAGACGTGGGAAATGAATTTGTGCGTGCATGCGTAAATGTGGGAAGAGGAAGAAGAAGGAAGGAAGGACGGGGAGAGTGGGGAGAAAGCATGTAAAACTATGTGTGTGTGTGTGTGTGCTACAATCCATTCGATTGGAATGGTTCTTTCTGGAGGTTCTCCTATCAGGGTATAGTTCTTGTACTATCACTTTATAGTATAGCATTGTACAGCGGGAGAGCTAGGGAAGCTTGAGGTGGCTTGGATGTACATTGTGTGTACACAAGTTAATATCACAACTTGAAGGAAAGAAAATAAAGCTGGTGGAAGGGAAAAAAAGAAGAAAATTGGAAGAGGGGAAAAACAGAACAAAAAATATATAAAATAACGATCCGTGCATTTTCTCCAGCAGCAGGTTGATCGTGCATTCACTCCCTCTTCTATTTATATCGCTTTTTATCCTTCTCCGTTTCTGTTTTCTAGTAAACGTCAATAAAATGCAAGTATGTGTGCGTGCGCGACAACACACAAAAATGTACTCTGGGAACTGCATGGGTAGAATACGTATTTAGAAGGGAAATGCAATCAAAATGTTGTATAGGTCCGTTTTGTCTTCGTAAGAAATAGAAACTGAGGCCAGTTTTATTTATCTCAGTGAAGTAACATTGAAAAGGAGAACTCAAGCCTTTACTCTCGTAGTAGGTGTACACGGAGTTTATTTATAGAGAAAAGTCATCTATGAGAGTTATCAATTGAGAAAATAAGTTTTGACAATTGTGTGTGTCAGTTCTATGTAGCTTCAACTAAATGGTGCATTTATTGACTTTACTCATATTATTGATTGGTTTCGGTCAGAAGCAAAATGATTACATCTTCCCGGGGGACCAACCAATCATCTCAAAAAGAGATGTCAGTCATTTCCCGTATCTTCCAAAAACATTGTCAAAATACACATGATTGTGCAAACAGGGCTTTATTACCCAGAAACAATAAATGAAATAAGGATTTCTGTGGGAGAGTTTCCCTGCAACGAAAAAAAAAGAAGTAAACCACATCAAATAAAAAGTACACGAGGGGATGGATTTGTCTCCTGTGTGCTCTCTGTGTGGTTTATTGCATGAACTGGCTGCCCGGGTCAAATCTAATTACTGCTTTTTTTGCTACTCGAAAATTGTGTTACTAAAATATGATTGAAATTGTGGGGCAGCAAGCAACGTTTAAAATTTTTGGTAGCCGACAAGGAATAGCAAAATCCATTTTCTCAATGGTCTTCTTAAAACAGGAATAATAATGTAATCGTGCTTGCTTCAAGATTATATCCTTGTGTGTTCAAATGTTTTCACTTCTCCATTTGGATTATCTTCGCATAGTAAACACTTACCAGTATAATAATGTTTCCCGAGCCTGGTAAAGGTTCATTACCGTCCCTATAAAAAATTCTCCCCTCAGTACAATGTCCTTGTCAATTGGCTCGCTGAGAAAATAATTTTCAATTGCATTATCCTTCCCCATTTCCTAGATTCCCCGTTTTCTCCTGCTCCTTTCAATCTTGCTCATTATTATAATCAAAATGTTATAACGAGATCATTTAATGAATCCCTCTGCTTATTGCTCCTTCCTCACTCTCGCAACAGAAAAAAATGAGACAACGCAGAACATAAGCATAATATACAATACCAAAATTCCATGGTTGATCTCAGCACAAAATATTTTTCGACAATAATATAGAGCACTGGTTGAGCTGGCTAATTTCCCTTCGGTTACATAACATGTCAAGTTGTGAACAACTGACTAAATTTTATTTGTCAACTCTCTCTTTCTCTCGATTTCTCTGGACACTTTGTGTTCATCAGTTATGATACGAATAGTAATGATAGCAATGAATGAACTCTCTGAATACATGAGACTAAGGAAGTAGGGAAAAGCTCAGGCCGAAGTGCAAACTCAAAACATTATCCATTATTATACTCTATTTGCTTTTGGCACATGCAAACAAGAGAAGTGGCGAGGGAAGGCGAAACAACTTGTGAAGTTTTTTTCCCTGTTTGTTGGTCTTGCTTTACATGCTGATAATAGGAGCAGGGTGATGGGATATGAGTGAGAAGGAGAAGTCGAGTTTTTTCTCGATTATATGTAGATTCTTTGCAATCAACAGTGACGAGCACAATGATTCGCCAAGGGAGAAGGTAAATATTGTGTTGTGCAATCAGTCAGTTACAAACAGACGAACTGGGAAATTTTCAGGGTTTGTTTTTTCAGCTTCACTGATTGGCTAGGGCAAATGGAGAATGTGTCTGTTTTTCCTGACTCGGGATGATGACGATCATGATGAATGTGTGTGTATAAATAAAAGGATTGAGCAAACAAGAATTTTACTGTTTTTTTTTCGTTACTCATTGCTCGTGTTTTTTTGTCCTTTCGCAATAAAAAATAATAATGAACTCATGGGTTTGAAAAAAATGAATGACGATTTTATTCTGAGAATAGCTTTGCTGAAGAGGTTCAGTCATGTGAAACAATTTATGCAAAACAATAACAGGCATAATTTTTGGCAGTGGTGAAAGCAAGCTCCAAATATACTTTTTCCTAGATTCTATTGTTGACAATTCCGTAATAATTATGATGGATTGGCAAATACAGGGAAGCCCTTAATGTAATGGAGTAATTATGATTGCAGAAGTATCAAAATGATTTTTTTCTTTTATAGTTACGTAGCAAAATCCAAATATTATGCAAAAAATGATGTATTTGTGTTCTTTTATTTGTTTTCAAAAATGCCAGATGTAAACACAAATCCCGATTGAGTCGACGTAGCAATACGGATGTACTGACATACTTGCATAAACTGGAGAGTACAATAATTATAAAAAAATTTACGAACGGATGAACCGATCTGGCAAAAAAAAAGTTTACGTTTGTTTCATTTCTAAAATCCATATGTATTTTTTTCATGCTTGGATAAACTAATGTAATTGTGCTCTCATCGTTTCCGTTTGTGCTTTGGCAATTATGTTCCATATGTGTAGCAACATAATGTCAATTCTCTCTTCAACTTACTAAACTGTGCAAGTTCCGTTTCGTACTTAATCCAAGCGAAAACATAATTTAATTAAAATACTTGAACCGTGCATTAGACACAATGAAAATGGGACTTCTTATACATACGTAATTACGTTTGAAGTTTCTAAATATTTTTAAACAATTATTTTACTTATTACCTGTAAAAATGTTTGTCTTATTTTGATTGGTACAAATTGGTTATTTCCAGAATTTGAGAGAACACACTACCCAGACGTGTTTGCCAGAGAAAGACTCGCTGAAAAAATTGGGCTTCCTGAAGCTCGCATACAGGTCAGTACCGTTACCAGTATTATTATTAGAATTGTGATTTTTTATTCTATCAAGACCACAATTCCACCGATCAATTAACACAAATTAGACTAGGGAAGGGTTCAATGGGAAAAAAAGCGTTGCGAAGTGACGTGTGTCCTACGCGTCATTAACTGTCAAATATGTAGTTCACTTGACAGACTGTTTTCTGGGTGAACTTTGTGCGCAAACCTGATCACTCTATTGATGTTAATGGACTGGTCCTCCTGCGAACTGTAATCTTGCTTCTTGCTTGAGAAACCTTCCATAATCCAGTGCAATGGGCACCCGTGACAAAAACGACCACGATTATTGCATTCACATCTGCAATAAAAACATGTTCCACCTGCATAACCTGCAACACAAGTATGTTCGCTATGGAACGAAGATGGGTTATATTTTCTGATTAATTTACTGATTAGAATCTTTTGTTTCAACCTTTAACGGGTTTAACAGTGTTTCTATAACAAGCAAGGCATGTGAAATCATTATGCAGCATGTTTTGCAAGTGGCAGACATTCTCGTATTATATCATTCAAACTTACTAATTAATTGTGTACCATCATGGTTTGACCCAGGCTTTTCGCAAATTTGTGCCGGAAGCTAAAATCCAGAAAGGTAATGAATTATGAATTAAGTTTCTGTGGAAATCTCGAAACTCATAAATGCTTGTAAGAACATACACTTGTGAATGTTGTAACGCTCGGGTCGTTAACATTTTTGCCATGTGTAGCAAAATAATATGCTACTTTGTGAATCGTCATCAGATTCTCTGAGACATACATGTTAGTTAGCGATTTGTAAAATGGCAGGTTGACAACATCGAAGCTTCAACAAAAATATAAACACCGCATTTCTTTCTTTCATCATCATCATTTTGTCAGCCACACACTCACTTCTCCGAATCGAAAAATTTGAAGTGGCGAAACTTTGTTTGAGCATGTTCTTGAGCTGATGAGTCCGAATGAGGTGAAAACATGCAAAATATTCTTCTGCTTTCGTTGCTTTTGCGACGTTCTCTTCCTTTTCCCTCTGTATTTCAAAAACAAGAGTCAAATCAGAAAATTAACAGTAAATATTTTGAGAGTTTGCTCATCTCCCTGGCAAATTCATGTCATGTGGTTCAGGCTGCGAACCGAAGCAGAAGGAACTCTGAATGTTTCCTTTCTCGAGGTAAAGGCGCTACAGGAATACATGTTGATTTTGCCTGTTTATTTATTTAACTTAACATTTTTTTGGTGAGGAAAGGGCTTTCAACCGAACTGCTACAAAATATAAATATGTAATTATAATGAGTCATATTATGATACTTCAGAGAAGGGAAATGATTCATTCATGAAACCAGTGTGTCTTTTGATGCTGTTGATGAGGCCGCTGAGATGAAGATGTTAGTGTTTTTATAAGGTTATGCAACTAATTGGGAAAGCTACCTGAAAAACTACTCCATTTGAAATGAAAGGAAAGTAAATAACTAGAAATTCTATTTATTTATTTTACGTAATATTTTTGTGGTTTGTTGTCTCAGGTTTGGTTTTCCAACCGTCGTGCAAAATGGCGCCGCGAGGAGAAGTTACGAAATCAACGCCGAGGAGGGGGCGGGGGCGGTGGAAGTAGTAGTGGCGGAGGTGGTACTAACGACAACACCGTCTCCCCTCCACCTGCAACCGCCACCTCGACTCGTCCACTCCTCAACTCCGGTTTTAACTCAATGTACGCCTCCCTGCCACAACCAATCGCTTCTATGCCAGATTCATACAGGTAAAAACGACTAGTTATAATAATAATAAAAATAATAATAGGGATAATGCACACCCTCGATAAAGCATCATCTTTTCCTACTCTCGTCTTATTTAAAGCGCATCAATCCACTGCTTCTGTGGCTCCTTTCGTATTTAAAAATAATAAATCGCCTTGCTCATTCCATTTTTTTTTAAATCTCAACTACACTTTTTGTACTCTAGTAGCACCAGCAACTCCCCCTTTTTTTACAAAATGCCTTCACATCTGCTCCTCACTTTGCTCACGATTTTTTTTATTCATTCAACTCTCTCCTTTTTTTATCAGTCACGCACACTCTAGAAAATAGTGTGCTTTACAAAACTTTGTCCACCGTGATGGAAAATTTCACCACACGAATATATCAAGAGAAGCTTCCTCTTTTTAATGCCAGTCGTACACAATGTAGTCTTTTTTTTATTTATAGACCAGCTAAAGAAAAGGGTTTCTCTTAACAATGTCTCTATATTTGTGTCCCGTTCAGTTTTTATATTCATTCATACCATCCATCATCTCATCGTATTCATATTCAGCTTTTTACGTTGAGTCATTCTCTTTTGAAAAAACCGAAGAAGAAAACTCACGGTAGCTGTGTGTTTGTACGTACCTTGTATTCAGTCGGTACTCAGTACATTTTTTTCTCTCTTTTTTTGTAATCAGAAAATAAAAAATGAAAAGTTGAGTTTAGACAGATTTCTATTCAGAGAGAACATATGTACACCTTTTCGGAATGCCATGAGTAAGTTTTTTTTTATTGGAAGGAAATAAGTAAGTAATTTGCTCTCTATTCACGAAGATGAGAAGCACCACCAACAAAAAATATCACGGTTTTTTCTTACTCAACCAATGTGATGACGATGACAGGAGTTTTCAGATTGAGAGAGAGAAAAAAAATAGAAGCTTGTGAAAAAGGAGGCCGAATTGAATTGAGTGTTGAATAAAACGTATTCCTTTGCCGCTGTCCCTTCTCTTGTAACAATCTATTGAAGACATTGTTGCAAAAAAAATAAAACTTTTTGTATGTGGTGTGTGCTTCTATGTAAATAGCTTGATGTTACGTTTTTTTTCTCTTTGGGTAAGTATAGCACAAACATGATGAAAATAGAATGGCTCTAAGTACATTGATACACAACACGCCGGAGATAATAATGGTAGGTACACAATGTCTGAATGAAAAAAGGGTGAAATGGGTGCAACGAGAATAATGTAAAAAGGGTTTTAAAAGCCGTTTTATTCTTCTCGGTTGTTGGAGTTTATTGTGTGCCACTCGATGATACACCACGAACTTCTATTGCTACTGTTTAAATACACCGATACGCCGCCTCATTCATGGTATTACGTTTTGTGTCTTTATATTATTGTTATTGAGGAATGATTTGCTTTGCGGCAGAAATAAAACAGTGAATGATACAAATCAAAAATGGCGATGGACAGGAGCCATGGTAGAAAAATCTTGTTTCAAAGTTAGGTAAAGTGGACCGTATGATACGTACAACTAGTGCGTCTATTACTATCATAATGAAGTCGTTTTTAAACGGTTCTTAGGTTGGCGGAACTATTTTTCTTTAAAAAAAAGAGAGAAATATATAAATGATCTTATTTGCATGCCGGCATATGATCTGATTTTGTCCTCTGATAATAATGACGTCCGGATCGTAGAAAATGATAAGACATATTTCGTCTGCCCATGCACACACACACACACACACAAATTTCCACTGCACACGCAGAAAAGAACATTATTGTAATACATTATTATGATATTAGT